>JAPTMW010000018.1:20343685-20365300 GCA_029822955.1 Ostorhinchus angustatus | reverse complement strand
TGTTATACTCACACATTCTGGAGCTGCTTTATTTTAATACAACCTGCCCAATGAATGAATTATAACCTGACATGGGACTGTCCACTGGGTTGGTTATTGTATTATAGCCATTCATTACATACTAATGACTTCCTTAATACAGTCATTTTCTCTTGCTAATGTATGCAACGTAAGCATCACCTCATCACTTCACGCTTCATTAGATCTTATACGTTCATTTCTCACATAATGTTTTTACCCTCCGCAGTACAACAGAGTGGCTATTCTCCGCTGCGGTTATGAATCCCATTCCCATATTTCTTAGCAGCTGGAAAAAATGTCAACATATGCTTTCTAAGTGTTGAAAAATGGACAGCTTAAATGAATAATTCATCTCTATATGTTGCAATTGCCCCAATAAAACCTCAGTATTAGACAAGTAGGATAAAAAATCTGACAGGGTCTCAGGACGTCTTCATATTTATAAATGATTAATAGGAGAAAACACTGAACAGTCAAATTAAAAGTTATAACAGAGGTCCAGAACAGAATCAACTTTGCCAAATGACATGTTACAATTTAACAAAAGTGTGAATGTTGATGAATTTCTAATACCCAATAAATGAATGGAATTATCAACTTGTACATCAAACACTGATAATTGGATGGAACAATGATGATCCTTTCCTTGGACCAATAGAATTCTATTAAATAGTCACTACAGCGTGCCTTGATATGGTCTGCTTTTCCCCTTCTGCATCTTTTAAGCAGGAAGTAACCATGCAATCCACGTCATAACCATCTGTATCCTCGATTATACAACAGTTATCTGGCTTTCTTAGCATGTACATCCATGCCAAGTTTCTGTTGGTGGAAGCTAAACTCTTCTGGCTACATTAATTTGCGTGTTTCACAAATGCCCTACAAGTGTTTCTATGTTTGGATATGCAGACAGATTGATGCAAAACCTTGCTCCAGCAGGAAATTTCCAAATTCAGAGGCAGACAAAAAAAAAAATGTAGCTGAAAGACATTCACTTTCAATTTCAGCTGTATTCACACATTCACATTCAAGCCACTTCCTAACATGTTATGCTCTAAACTATAAGGGCTCGCATTGATCTATAATAAGCTAACTGATGACTCTTGAGTAATTTCAGCACAAAAATATGTCCTGTGTTTGACAAAGGGCCACTCTTTAAAATGAACACCGGCCTGAGAGGGCCAGGGGCCCCAGCGCCGCTGTTCTGACTATATTTCTACCACTGGTGAAGAAAGTAAATGAGAAATCAATCAAACACTTAAGCTTCATTTCATTGTGTAAGAGCACTGATCCATCACAGGGTGTTATGGTCTGAGACAGCCCCTGCTCCTCTGCATGCTGTATGACTGCTAAGAGAGGGAGATCGAGCATGAGGGAGGAAAAAAAAAACCAGACAAACACACACACACAGAGGATACAGACTGAAATATCAAAAGGTCAGCACAGAGGCAAGAGGACAGACTGGTGACGTTGTAAGACAGGCTGGACTCCTGAGCCCTCTGTCCCTTAGTGTTTGTCTCTGTGAAATGAAGGACACAACCGGAAAACAGGGCAAGATATCTATACTTGGTCATGCATATTGAAGCTGACAGATGTGAGCCACAGGAAATGGAAGAAAATTCTCTGGATTCTATTAAATTTGAGTGTTCGGCATCATAAAATAAGATTCCACAGCAGAAGTACCAATGCAGGGATTATATGAAAAGAAGCCTCTTAAGGAGTGTTATCAGTAGCATCCACCTGAGTACCGTACAGATACTTTTAAATAAATAATGTGACGCGAAGTGGGTGCTCTTAATTTATTCATAAATGTGTGTTGCATGTGCATTAAACATTGCAATTAATCCTCTTTTGATTCTACATCGTATAAATGCCTTTCTTCACACAGCAGCCTTGTCATGCAATAATAAATATTTCAGTGCAAAAGCTCAACACAGATGTACAACTTATGTAAAAAAAACAAAAAAAAAAAACACTCAGTGTAATCTCTGTGTCCACCATTTGTGTTCCTGGACGAGAAAAAAAAGCAACATGTCATAACTACCCCATAGCACCACACAATGGCCAGGAGAGGAATAACATAATGAATTCAGATTAATTAAATGGATAGCAACACAAATTGTTTCTTGTGCTTTGACAGTGTAAGGTGGGTGTCTGCTTGTGTGTTTTTTAATATGTTTGCTTTTTTTTTTATACCTATTGCTTTATCTTTGGAGTCCTCTCTGTGTTACGTGTTAGAAAAAAATAATAATTCAATAAATAAACTTCTTTTGGGTGACTTTTTGGTGGAAAGTCACAGGTCAGATAGGTCAAGGGAAGATAAAACAATTACACAGGATATGTGTTCAACATTTATGTGAATGAATTGGACCTTGAGGTTAAGACAAGTTTAAGGACTATACCTGATTAGGTTTAGCTATGGTATCTAACTAACACTGGGACTGTGGATGATCTTTCCTTAAAGAAAAAGACAAGATTTCTTCAACAAGACAAGATATTTTGGGCATATGTTGTCTTTTAGGGTACGGAAGGGAATCCACATTATCAAGGACTTAATGAGAGTGAACAGTTCATTCACAACTCAGTCACGCTGGAGTACATGGAGGGTGGTATACCCCCCTAGTCCCCAGAAAAATCAGGAGGTAGCACTTAGGTTATTGTTTTTGAGTTTATGTATCGACAGGAGACGATTTGAGTAGATTCTGGAATAGTTTACTGGGAAGATATTAAATTTGTGTGATGGTGATTGGTTGTTTGTCTCTATATGTCGGCCCTGCAATGAACTGGCAACTCATCCATGGTGTTACCCCCCCACCCCCATCCACAACCCTAGTGAGGATAAAGGAGGTTCAGAAGATGAATGAAAGATATTACATTTGTTGGTTCTGCTCCAGAAATGAAATGGTAACAAATGGCGCGATGAACATCATGGGAAAAAAAAGGAACAACTCCAATATAAAAAAAAAAAAACTGACAAATTGTAGCAAGTTCAGAGAAATAAAAAAAGTTGAATGGTTTTTTTCTGGTTATGTTCTGGAAACAAGACAGACAGGTAGGTGGACAGACATGGTGATTGCTATACCCTGTCCATTTCAGATGCCCGGGAGTAAAAAGCAGACGAATGAATGAATGAATGAATAAATAAATAAATAAATAACGTCAATTACACTGGCTGACTTTCTTCTCAGTAAAGGATTTTATTTTTTCACAGTGGAGGATTTCCTATTACATATGAAATTGAGGGAGTGATGAGTGTCCCTTTCTATAAATAAGTCAAAATGCTCGGAAGTCCGTCCTCCTCATCCATGTAATCATACATGTGTATGCTGTGTGGAGACAGGGAGATATAGAGTATCTGTATTGATCGCTGGTGCTCGGAGCCTACCACTTTATTATTAAAAATAAATCCTGTTCACATCTGTTATCGGTGGCATAATCTGCAGACAGAGTGGTCAAAACAGGACAATGATAATTAAAAAAAAACAGATATTATTTTTATCTGTCCACGATCAAAGATGTAAGGGTATGAGGAGATTATTGGGAGATAAAGTCAAATAAAATTCCTCCTGGGCTTTATTTTCACAATATAGAATTACCAAGATACTTTCCTCTGGATATGAACACCAGCACCTGTGTTCATACGTGTTCTTTTGTTGTGTGTGTGTGTGTTTTATGTGTCTGTGCATCAGTGTGTTTATGCATCTTTGTGCCTGTTTGTGAGCCAGTGCCCAACTAGAAAAAAATTACGTTCTATAAAACGTCTCCATAAACAGCGTGGCACAATAAATCCAAGGCAGAAATATTAAGTGGAACCAATATTTTGCTGGAACCACTCCAGATTCCTAGTAAAACTCACGAGTCGCGATGACCTTAGCATTAAAAAAAATATATTTTACTGGGGGAAATAATCCAATTCACTTCCAATGAAGGCATCACTGACATGGTGCTATCTGTGCTGTACACCTGGGCCTTTCCACCCAGAGGTCATTACGTGCACAATCTCTCTTTTAGGTACAGCTCTATTAAATACACCATGATTATCCAAGAAAAAGATATTTTGGGGTTTAAGAAAGAAAAAGAAAAAAAAAACAGTGGCAGAAATGTGCTGCAAACTGTTGCTGTGTTTTATGAAGGGAGCCTCCCATATGTGCAGAGAGACTAGGGATTGAAGCTGAACAGAAACATGTTCAAGGACACCTGTTTCTTGCTGGGAACATTTACTGAGAAGCTTGTCTGTGCGGTGCTGCACTAACCATGTGTGAATGCAAGGGAAGGCACAGTATCCCAACTGCAGTCCCTTCAGTCCACATTCAACCACAGTGTACTTTAGAAAGTGACAACATCTTCAAAATTTGATGAAGTCCTAAGATGACACAATGTGACTGTGTGCTTAACATAACATGGAATATGAAACATGTCTTTATTATATTTTTTTTAAAAGCCAAACTCGATCATTTATTAATCAAAGAAAACACGCTAAAGAGAATTTATTATACTGCAGAATATTCCCCCAATTAGCCTTACAGCATCAGCATAACGTCTGTGATCCTTGTAGTAGAAACCACAGAGGACCCCAGAACAAATTCATCTGCATGGAAGATCCACCTAACCTGAATCCACTCTGCATTTCCCTTTACAATTATGCTAAGGAATGCACTGAGCCTCTGGTTGTTCAGTAGTTATCTGCCAAAACCCTCTGGAAACCAGCTTGCCTGGCTCAAGAAGTTGTCGTTATGAATTTGCTTTACTGTTATATTATTTCCTTTAAAAAAAAACTAATTTCAAATTAGGATAATGGCCTCTGGTGGGGTTATGCAGGGCTGTGTCTTGTGCAGAAAAAAAAACACATCCTGATGAAGAGAACGTGGGAGAAAAAAGTCATGCTGTCCCTCCCTCCCTATTTCTGTCTCTCAGTCAGATGAGGTCATCAAACGCCAACCTGCTTTGTATATTAATGATGTAACAGCCAGGGATTTTTGGACACCCTGTCCCCAGACAGTGCTTGGCTGGCGGCAGAGGAAGACTTCATCTTGATTTAAGAGAGAGATAACACCCTCGATAGAACTGTGACAAAGGGTAGATAGGCAGTGCGAGAAGAGATAGTGAGGGAGTATAGACGCCAGCACAGGAGAAGACAGGAGAGGGATGAGGCAGAGGAGGGACTGTGCCTTTAAAGCACCAAGCCCCTCCTCCACAGAGCAGAGCAGCACAGCCGAGTGGTGCTGGCAGGAGCCTGAGCCCCACAATAAACTCTGGCGTCAGCTTCCCTTCATCCGGCAGTCAGCGAGGACACAGTGAGGGCGCAGGGGCAGAGAGACGGGGAAAGAGCAAGAGGGACAGTAGAGGTGACAGGGACAAAAAAAAGGGGGGCAGATAGACAGAGAGGAGAAGCTGTCATACGAATCACACAGCTCCTTTTGCACTGCTCTGCACACAGATGCTCAGCCGATCTGTCCGCTGCCTCCCAATGCAGACAGCACTGATGGGGATGACGGGTGGCTTGTTTTCAGCAGCACAGTTCACTGAGTGATAGTAGCAGCCGCAGCAGCAGCATCAGAATCCAAAGCAGGAGCTCTCCTTGCCACTCTGGCTCTTAGTCATCTGCAGCCTCCTCTTCCTTCTCAGACTGCTATCAGGGCCATTCATCGCTCCCATCTCATGCCTCCTGCCTCCTCCTCCTCCTCCTCCTCCTCCGCCGCCAACACAGCTTCATCCTCCACTTCTACTCCTCCTATGATGAGCCACAGCTTCAGAGTGAAATAACCCTGCTGATAGAAGCTTCTCTCTGTCAAGACAGTAAGTAGGGGAGGAAGGGAGGGAGGGAGGAAACTGTGTGTGTGTGTGTGTGTATGTGTGTGTGTGTGTGTAAGAGAGAGAAAGACAGAGTGTGTGTGTGAGACAGAAAGAAAGAAAGAAAGAAAGAGAGGAAAAGAGAACAGCAAGGCGGCGAGAAGATGTTAGTGCGTGCGACAGAGGGACCGAGACTGCTAAAGAACCAGCATGATGTGTGTAGCCTGACTGATCCCACTGTGCATGGACAGTGAGATCTGGGCATAGCAACAGCAAAGTGATGCAAAGAAAAGGTGAGTAGGTGTTTGCGCGTGTGGAGGTGAGGCAAGTGTTGCTGAGGCAGGAGATGCATTTTAAATCCAGCTAAAAAAAAAAATAAAAAATCGTCAAAGCAGTTACTTCCTGTCTATCTACGTCCCTTTTTTTTGTGTCCTTCCTTCACACTATTTTCCTGCTGCGTTTCAGGCTGCCGGGAGAGAGGAAACAGAGGGACAAACAGGAACGAAGGAGGGATGAGACATTACAGAATAAGTGATTGCTTTCCTTTCCGTCTGTCCAGGTGCCATGTGTGATTGGCCAGCACACCCTGTGGCAGTGGCATTGCCCTGGATTTGGTGAGAAGCTCTCCCCCCCGCTTGTTCTCTGGGGCTCCTCTGGGAAGATTTCATGGGATTTATCTCATCCTACTAGATGGCACAGCGCTTTCTGCCTCTCTGAAAAGAGTCCACAGAGAAAACATACCCTACACGGAGAAGAAGTAAAATAATTATCCAATCACAGCACAAGGAGGCAGACCGGGTTCCCTTAGCAACAACTGAAGGAGAGAAGAGAATCCTTTTCTCTTTTTGCTCCCTTGGTTTTTGGGCACACCCCTTCGGACTGCTGTGGGTCAGTGTTTATGAGGGACTTGAAGAGCAGTGTTGCATAAGACAAGGTGCCACCCGAATTCCAGCTGAAGGTGCTCATTTGCTTTCCAGCCCCTTGGTACGGTGTCTCATGGACATCATGATTTTTTTGCCATCCCTCCACAAATTCTCATCACAAGTCACATTCTGCTGGGTTCGAAATCTATTCATTCTGCTCCCACGTCACCTGGAATAAGCCCTGCTTTTGGGGGAAGATTGGACGTTCTATGAAAAGACCCACATCGTCCACCTACCTTCCTTTCTTTCATGGACTAGAAATGAAGGACAAAATGATGAAGTCATCATCTTCAAAGCAAATGGAGGAAAAGCTAAGTTTATTTTGATGTGAGTTTTTTTCTCGTGAGGCTTTTAATTTTTCCAACCCCGACGAGAAAACAGTCTACACGCAGGAATATCCATTTTTGCCACACAGGATCTGTCCTTTCCCTCTTGCAAGACATTAGCCCTAACTGAGGTACTATATTTAGACGCCAAATCTCTTCTGGCCACCAACAATGTAGAACACGATTATTTTGAAAATTGAGCCAGTGCTTGGAGATCTATTTTTCTATGTATATCGGATAGCTTACTCTGTAGGGTCAATATGAGCCCATTTTCTCCTTTCACTTTTGTATGTTAACCGGCCATTATGTCACTGTGTCTAACAGGTAAAAAAGATTGTACAGGGCAAGTGGAAGAGGGAATGAGTCTATTCCCCGTATAGACAGGAGTTTTTAAATAGCATCTCCTGGGGAACAATTTCAAACGTACACACTGACACATGAGATGAGTTGGCTGATCACGATTATGTAAGAGTTTCATACCAGCTTTAGTCCATGTATTTTGCCTCTTTCCTTTCCATGGATTTACCGTGTTCGACTTTTCCCATGTTCACTTTCTCTTCATTTTTGGAAGCATCTATCAGAAGGCATGGATGTCAGAGTGTGACCCTGTGCCGAGTGTGCGGGCGAGGCAAGGTGTTTTGGCTGCCCAGGTGCTTTTAAGATGTTGAGGTCTCCCTGCGTGGCCGGGGCCCCTGTTCGGATCAGTAGCACTGAGGCTCCTTGTAGCCAAAGACATGGACCCCGACTCGGCTCCCCCACGCCCTCAGCCTGTTGGCCATTGGCCCCACGTCGCCCTGTAAAGGATGTCCCTCAGCAGAGCTCCGGCCCGGGACACCTCTGAGACCCCCAGCCCGAGAGAACGCATCCGCAGCCACATGAAGATGGTGATCGACCAGCTAGAAGGCATTCTCAAAGAGCTCAAGGATGTGGCCAAGGAACTCCGGGAGGTGAGGTTCAAAATGAGTTTGCATATTACCAGGCTTTGGGAATTTAGAGAGGAACAGGGAGAGGAAAGATCGAAGCAGGAAAAGAGTGTGGGTGCCAGGTGGGTCCCATGTGAAGTCTCCACTCTCTCTAATGTAGAGCTACATAATAGAACTCCTTCTAAAACTTCATCATGCACAATAANNNGTGGCGATGATATTAGCAGAAGGATAATTCTTCTTAGAGGGATGTTGTTGATTACAGCTGCTGTCAGGCAGTTTTCCTTTTCCAATCAAAAAAGAAAAAAATAATAATGTCATTTATAAATGTCCTTCATGTGTTCAGAGGTGTCTTGTGGGAGGTACAGCAGATGTGGAGAGCTGTTGAAAAGTAACAAATCCAGGTTGAATAGAAACACACAGGCAGGCTTAGATAAGATATAAGACTTTGCAGTGCCATAGTTATATAATCATTTTGTTAAGGATCAGATGGATTCCTACTGTATTTTTGCAACTGCCATGGTAACACTGGTAGATTTGTGTATGTATGATGCTGTACAGTACATGCTTTGAGCGAGGATCAACAAAGAGATACTGCACGTGTTTTATGCAAAAAAAAGAAAGTGCTTTGAAAGGTGCAATAATGTATGTGAGGACTCAAATCCGCTTTTGTGTGACAGCACAAAATGGTCCTCGTCATCTTTTTTTAGGATCTTCCCCCTGCAGTGTCCTCAAAGCTGCGAGCTTTACTCACACAACTCCAAAGATAAAGACAAAGGCAGGCAGAGAGACAGAGACAAATGAAACTTAAGCAAACAGTTGTGTGTGACCCATCCAACATCCTCCAAGCTCATCTCCACATTAACCTCCCTCCTGCATCTGATCGGGGAAGTAGAGGGGGAGCAAGGGTATGCGTGGAATAGTGGATGTTGGTGCGTGAAATGACCTCAAGGAGGAGGACTAGGGCTTTGAACAGCGTCGGTGAAGGTGCCATAACTCACTCCATCACCACCCAAGCCCCGCTCCCCAGCCTCCCCCTCCGACTACCAGCTCTGTCCCACTCACAACACTCGACTTTATCTACCTGCACAGTTGGAGGTGCAAGGGCACAGCTCAGAGTGCACCTTCTCTCTGGGTAGCATGAAAAGCCGGCCTGTGCATGGGAATGATTGATGATTATGGGGCAACTGCAAGTGGAATAATGCTGAATGGAGCTATTTATAAACAAAAACATGGCCTGTGCCTCTGCCAGCTCCAACACATATTACCATTCTTATCCCAGACCCCATTAGAGAGGGCTCTACGCAGTGGCTCAAATGTCATTTTTTATTGGGCGAGCACAATCCCACATATTGAAATGGCTAAGAATCATATTAGCTGCAGTGGCAGTCATAATAGTGGTATCAATATCCTGCAATTAACTGACCTGTGAGATTGCAGACTATATCAAAGGGAGATGAAGAAACAGAATGAGTGTAGCGCCATCAGATGCATGGAAGCCTAATGTTCCATAAAATCTCTCATTCTTGGCCACATGAAAGGAACAACATAATAGATAACAACTGTCACATAAATAAATGATGAATTGCTGTGTGAATGTAATGAAATAAATATCACAGTGAGGGAGCAGTAATGACTGATTATCACCCACAAGGTCTTTGGGGAACTGGAATTATTGCAGTGCTCTCAGGAGTTACTGTCACTCACAAGACACAAGCACACGAGAGATGCCCAGGAATTAAGGAATGACTGGTCCAATACTGCACTGCTTTCAAACCTCACCATTACACATACAGTCAGCATATGCCAATAAACATTTATGTGGTTTGCAGATTAATAGAACATGTGGAATGTAGTTCTATTGGAGTAGAATCTGCCCACATCCCTTTCTGTGCCTCCAGGTGTGCAGTGCTGCATACTGCAGTACTAGTGTGGGCTCTTCTCAGTACGTTCATACCTCTACATGACTTGAACTTCCAAGCTTTAGAGGTTTTCTGATCAAGGCTTCCAGTCTACACATTTTATGTCTCAAGTATGCCTACACATAAAACTGGAAGTATATGCTGCAACACAATGTCAAGACTCTCTCCCAAAGCCCGTTACACACAAATGCAGCCCGCCTCATGAAAGAATATCAAAGTTTTCACGACTAATAAAAGGAGAAGGATCTAAAGTAAGGACATGGGAAGGTAATGTAATGAATAACTACTCTATTTATAATAATACTGGCAGTGATGGCAATGCTACAGAATAAAAATGTTTACATATCATTTCAGCCTTGGGCTCATACGTCTTAGGAAGAGCTAGAAAGAAATGGCACCAAGCTATGTTGTTCCTTCACTAAATTTTAATGGAAAAAGAGCAGCTAAGGAAACACAGATGTACAAGTACACCCTTGGTGGTTATTTGAAAGATACTGAGTGGTAAATTGAAAGAATTTAATGAAAATTTTGAGACTTGGCAATAAATACAGTTGCAAGGACTGCGGGAAAAGGGATGGCATTGAGCAACACATCTTTATATGGAACCAAACAGGAGTGATGGACTGTTATTACGTTGACGTAGTTATTATGCAGAATCATACCATGAGCAGACGATGCTGCACGTCTGTGCTCAGCTCAAGACAAATGAACACAGGAAGGCAATCAGGACTTGTAGAATTAAAACTCCAAATGAAAAGAGTGAATATAAGCTGGACAAAGAGCTATTATTAGCTGCAGAGTACAGCACGTCCAGGACACTGGCCTCTATCATTCAGTCTCAGAAGAGCTTGTGATGGCTGTTTGCACATATGCATCATAATGTTGGAGAGTGGCTTTCTGCTTTTGCTCACACATAGGCCTAAGACAGAAGAAGGACAGCAGGAAAACCGTGATGTCAGGTGAAATGTGTCCTCTAAATGTCAGCTGTTTAGGAAAGAAGTACTGGGTAGCAGCTTTATTAATAGGTCTGGCCACTATGCAGTTTTAGAATTATATAATGGATTTTTAAAAGTGTGTTATGAATGCTTTTGATCTAAAGAAACACAGTCATCATGTTTTGACCTGGGAATAGCAGCAGTGGCAGGATTATCAGCCTTCACTTTTAGGTTTTGCTTATTTCTGGTCAACTATATGCTCTACAAGCTTAGTCCACCACTAAATATGCAGGAACAGATCTCATTTTAAGTAAAAGTCTTCTGTGGGAACCATAACAGACACAGTGGCACAAATGGGGTGGTCTATTCAATTTCTTTTATCACCTAATACCAGCCTTATGATCCCATTGGCCTGGCTGTCAAATCAAGGCATTTTTGCTAAAATAGTCTGTCAAAGAAAAGTGCTATGTAAATGATCTGATCAGAAAGGCTACACCGTGGTGCCCTTTCATGTCTGAGGCATGCTTAAACGCTGTATTGTTCGGTGAAGCATGCTCAGTGTGGAGGGTGAGGCATCCAAACAGCTGGACTCAGATCAGTCAGCATGTCAGCCAGCCAGCAAGCCAGTGGTGGTTCTCCTGAATGAGACTGAAACCAGTTATGACACATCCATGTTAATGGGGAAATCACAGTCCCTCAGAGCTGGAGCTACTGCACTCAGCACTGAACCGAATCTGCTACAAAACAGGAGGAAGCCCAGGGGAGACCAAAACCCAAATCAAAGGGCCATTTTTTTTTCTGTGGGGGCTGTATACGATCCTCACTCCGTGTTTCCCCTGCTGAGGCTGCTGCTGAGCTGGGCACAGAGCACAAAACTGTCTGGAAGAACACTTCAGCATGCGGCCATGAGGGGCACTATTGTAATGACTAACACTAACACTTTTACTGGTACACTCCAGATCTATAACAATAAAATAATAAACACGCAAGTAAGATTAACACACTCTTAAATCATGTAAATGTTTGCTTCTTTTATTGAGGGATATTTGAGGAAAATGTGTTTTGGTATGTTTTGTATATTTTAAGGTAATTACATAAGAATTATGATTCCTGTTGGCAAAGTGGGTCACTGTTGTCTCATGCAATAAAATGAAATAGAGAAAAACATATTTCCAAAATTCAGGCCCAATACCAAATTACTAATAAATATACATATTTACCACAAACAAAGAAAAAACAGGACATTTCATTAAAAAAGACTATTGTGTCTGAAAAGCAATTATAAGGTAAATTAAACACAGTCATAAATATTTAATTTGACTATTATTGACAAGATGAGACTTAATTTACCATAAATTTGGCATGGAATTGGAATATTTTCTGTTTGTCCTTCTGCCGTCATTTAAATATATTAAATAGATTCAATTTTAATATTGGTTACAAAGCTGTTTCCTAATGAATAATTTCTCACAAAGCCTCCACTTAGGGTGGCAGAGCCAGTTCTTCATCAGATAATCCATTTACTTCTGATTACGGCATGTTTTCTGTGAATGTGCCGACCAGCTGTCCTTGCAGGCCAATAGCACTCACCAGGCAACGCTAAGAGCTTAACGCAGTCACTCACAGAGGAAAGTACCCTTCAACCTGACATACCTGGGCCAAAGGGTTTCTTCTCATTAAAAGTCATTTGGAAGAAATGACAAGTACCCGCCTGCCGTGTCTGTCAATTTGTTCCTCCTTGCCTGACCTCCTTTGTGTGTGGAAATTAAATTCCTAAATTAAACTTGGTGACGTGCCTCCAGTGGAGTTCTCTTTGCTCAGGAAAACAACAAAAAGGTACCTCAAGCCATCTATTCTTTGCTGAATACAAAACACCCTGTCATGTCTACACCTGTGTTGCTGCCTTAAGCTGATCTCCACAGAAATTTGTCCAGTCTTGGAAAAAATTTGGTGTTCAGCTATTAAGGACTGATGAAAAACTGCTTGTGGGTTTGAAGTTGTATATCAGATTATCTCTTGGTTAAACTGATTTTTTTTTTCTACCACGGCACTGTAATACTCATGCATTTTTTTTTCTGCAAATCCATCATTGACCCCTTTGACTGACAGATAAGTTGATGCAAATCTAATCCATGACTGCTTCAAAACCACAAAGTAATGTCTTGCTCATTTAGTTATTGCTTTTACCCAGACTGTCTTGCAATAGTAACAGCATCTGAAATAAGCTTTAAGATCCACAAGAAAAAAAGTTGAGCTTTATTAAAAACCATAAAGGATGTAAAGAGGATTGAAAGAACAGTAAACAACGGGTTAAGACTTTACAGCATCTAACCTTGAGAGCTGTAAAGAGAATAAAACAGCACCATGCAAAGCATTCCCTTGAGCCTCTTTTACCTAGCTCTGCTGTGGAGCTTCAGGTTCTTTAGTATGCAGGCCCAGCGTATTGACTAGCACATCATGCCTGTAAGACCCACTGGATTAGCTGGCCCTTTGCTGTGACTCCCTCTGCAAACCCTGCACTCAGCATAGACTGTAATGAGGGCTTTAGGTTAGACCTCTGCTGAGGTAAACAGTCCAAAATTTGCTCATGTGCTCATTGATTGAATTGATTTTTTTATCAACAAACAAACAGTGCTACTATGGGCAAGTTACAGTACAAAAAAAAAAAAAAAAAGTGAAAATGTTACCTTACGTGTTTGCGCTTTGTGATTTAGCCACAGACTCTTGGCCTGTCCCTAGGCAAGGACAGAGCTGCATAGGAAGAAAAAACAGTTTTGAAAAGGGAGCAAAGGAGGACAGAGGATGTGTGCAAGAGCGAAAGAGAAAGAGAGGGAGATGAAGGGTGGATGGAGATAATGGTTTCTCCTGCTGCACAGGATTGCGACAGACTGGGTGGAACAGCTTAGATCAATTGTTGCAATTGTGTTCGTTCGTGGGCGTGTTTAGGATTGTTTTGGCCTATCTCTATGCTGTGAATAAAACCAGTAGGCTGTAGTTAATGGTGTGAAAAATGGCATCCATCGAAGTGCACAAGCAGCGTCCAAGAATAGCTACATCATTTCATTGTGTCAAAGCATACTGTAGTCAGAGGGACAGCTTGCTTTCCATTAGGCCATCACACAGACTGTCTCCTTTTACCAGGTGTAGATCCACATTTTTATTCCGAAGACACAAGTAAGGCACTAAGAAAAATACAAATTAATAATGAGATCTGATTATGGAGAGCTGCTATATTTTCCAGAGACTGTAAATGTGCTCAGGGCAGCGTGGACCGACCCACTCAGAGTGTAGCAGCTTAATCCAGCTACAATCTCTGGAACTGTGTTATACTGAGGGATCATCAGGGGGCTTTTTTGTCCTTCTTTTTATTTTTAGCCATAGTCTGTGATGCATCATAAATCAACCCAGTTTCGAATTAGATTGTTCAGTATTAACCAGCGGAAATAGCTGAACTGATACAGCGCACAATGCATCTGCATCCTCTGGCCTTATGCAACAACCCAAACATGGACAAATTGCACACACATGTCTGCTGTGCATATTCAGCATACAGTATACATGGAATTTCTAATGCTTCTGTATGTTATGAAGACAAGGGGAGTGTGACAAGTTACACACTGATGACTCATTTCTGTGGCTCTACTTCAAGCATGCCACCAGTGATGAATAATGAAGAAAAAGAGCAAAAGAATGAAGAGAGAAATAAGAACAATTGTAAAAAAATAAGTTTCATGTGTAGGTTTATTAATTGTTTAATGTACTGTGTGGTTCTGTAGTGCATGATCTACATGGATATAAGTTACTGAGCTGAGAAAAAGCATAGAGTAAAGGTTGAAAATATCTCCACTGTTGTAATTACAACAACCCACATCCAACTAAAAGTGTAGGAACTTGAATCGTCTTATGTGCATTTGACACTTTCAGTTTCTTTCTCATTTGTTGGTAGTTTTGTATGGATCGTGTTTCAGCTGCTGAAAAAAAATCTGTTTTTTTCTATAATAGTGAAGAATGGATGCTTGCCTTATGTTTATCTTGTTATGGAGAACATTTGGGTCGAGCTCTGATATTATTATGTCAAATAACAAATGTACGATGATTCTATAAGGGAGTTGTCAGAGTTATACATTAGCGTACACTCGGGTCATTTATTTTGAAACACATTTGCACAAATATAATTTCTCTGAAAAGTGGCAAAACAACAGAGGACAACATAAGGACACGGGATCCTGGAAAAGTAATTTTTTAGAGGCTATAAATTTTGGCCCAACATGCACTCTCTTATCCTGTCTTCACTTAAGATCTGTTTTACTGATAGTGGAGGAGCCAAGACGGCAAACCTACAAATTAAAAATGAACTTTTACTTTGTAACTAAGTGATTTAAGTTAACAAGTCGTTGAAATATAGTTAAATTTCAATGTAATTATTAGAATAGATCATAATTAGTTTAAAATCTGGTAAAAATTTATCAAACAAATCATATTGTAATGACTGATCAATGCTACATTTGTAATGCTATCAGTGTCTGTCTCAACTTCAGACATGCTCATAAACTGGTTTCATTTCAATTTTTTTTGTGCGAGATAAATATATATTCTTACAATTAATTCATTTTAAGATTTATTTAACATAAACAATTAAAAATCATATTAAATTAATCACAGCTGTAAAATGAATTTGCGAGTAAACTGATAACATTTTAGGACACACTCCATGGTAACAAAAAAAATAAATAAATTGCGAGTTTGAAAAAAATAATTGGTGGCAACAGGTTGAATTTGCGTTAATATTTTTCTAATGCAAGATCACAAATGTCTGGTGAAAGTAATTGCAGTTATTCAGCTTGTTATGTGAGCACAAGGACTGTTGAAATGCCAAAACATTAGATTCTCTTACTGGGATTAGTTTCTAATCCACCTAATTAATGCTAACTAGACAGAGATCCATTTAACATTTAAATATCATTAATTACTTCACTTTGTGGGAAGCCTGTCTGTCTGAATATCTAAGCAGGGTGTCTGAGCTCAGCCCAGGGTGTCATAGTTAATCTCTGTCATGGCCCTGAGCTGGACCTGTCTTATTAAATGAATCAGTTATTTTTATTTCCAAATGCTACATAGAATATTTAATGTTCAAAAGAGAAAGGCTGTGTGTGTTTTTGTTTTTTTTTTCATATGTGGATCATTACTAGGCAGATAATATAGCCCCCTGAGTAAGATCTTACATAGGGGAGTGACATATTGTTCTACAGAAAAACAATCCTTGAAAGCACACGGAATATATATCTCTACTAGAGCCATGAATCACAAAATTTCCCTGGAAACGAAGCCAAATAAAACATAGGAACACACAGAGCTGCATAAAGGCATAACACCTGTTCACTCAGGAAGCCTCTTTGCATATCAGCAAAGAGGATAGACCAGAGAATAGCTGTTGATTCTATAGCCTGTTGCTGTAATTTTACATTTTTGTGGTATTTTTTTTATCTGAAATGTGCCACATCTTGTCGACTGGTTGCGGGCCAGTTTAACTGATGGGGAGTTTGGTGGGGGATGGTATCCAAAGGGAAGCCGTCTATCCAACACAGAGCGAGGTTTGTGCCAATAACTGTTGGTGGACCAGGTGTTTCGGCTGCAAGTGAATAAGCTGGCTATGGTAATGAGTTACACTTCCAGTATAATTTAGGAAGAAGTGTATGTGTATCGGGGGGAAAAAATGAGGTTTTTGCCTGTTTTTTCATAGTTTTGAAACGTATAGACATGTGGAGCAGCGCTTTAAAGATCGCTCAGATGTAAAGCGGTTTAATTAGGGAGCGTCTTCGCTGATGTCTTTCCATATATCTGGGATCTCCTCTTGTCTCTTTGTCTCGTCGGCCCTGGCAGCTCATACTCTGCCAGTGGCACAGAATGGATGGCTGCCACCACTGTCATTGTCAATAGCATGACAACACGCTGTCTAACGCAGGGCAGGGTGAGATGAAAGAGGCACAGCAGAGAGGACAGGATAATTATTCAGACACACAGCTAAGAGCAGACAGGGACAGAACATGTCAACAAACTGTTTGGGTGATTAATATATTTTGTCATCTGCGCAGTCACCTGTGCAGTTGGCAGTTTATAGCCAAGATGATGAAGCCCAAGATTTCCGACTTTTATGCAAAGTAGACAATACAGCAAGGTCTATAAAGGTGAAAAATATAATTAGACTTTTTGGTCTGTTGTTATTCTCAAGGATATTAACTGGGGATGGGTACATCAGGTTGATGTGGGCTGCGGCAGAGCATGAGCTGCAGTTTCTGATTATAGAGAAAACCCTAATCATTATTATGCAAAAAGCTGATTGAAAAAATGAATTTACTGATGAATTCACTGATGAACATGCATTAGCAAATTCCCAAAGTAAATAACCTTGTGGACTGTCTTCTGACATTGTGCCCCGTTATCATTTTTAAATATTTTAGAGAAAAGTTGAAGCTGAGGCTACATGCTATCTTTAAAATATTAACTTTTAATATTCCCTACCGCCTGTTGCAGGATGGACCGTACGATGCAACAGATGTAAGAGCAGTATTTTTCCCTCAGATGATGTGTTTTCTATTGCATCACATAGGCTTAGAGTTGTGCAGCGTACACAACCATCGGTGATCACAGGTGGGATGGCTGTAAGCAGCTATTTTATGTTGCAAAATGCCTGTGGTTCTTAAAAAGTAATCGAATCAAGGTCATCAAAAAACCAACAGCCCTGGAATAACTATTAGCCTATTAGCAAATTTTATGACTATCTATTTTATGACCGTGCAGCTGTTTGACAAACACAACATAAAAGTTTGTCAAAGACAAGAGAATCCTAAAAGCCATAAATCAGCCTGTAATTGTAACATCACCACATGGTCAATTTTAACACAAAAACCTCCCTAAATAACATTATCGTAGTTCCCATTGATTTTAGTGTTGACATTTTGAGTCTGTCCATTGAAGCTTATAACCCTGCTACAAGTCATGCATTACAAACCTCATTAAAAGGAGATTTAACTGTCTGAGCTTTTCCATCACAGCACATATAAACAACATTAACCATATACTGTATATTCAATAATTTCAATAATTACTTCTTTATGAGATCAGTTATCCCTGATATGCCCTGTTTAATGCAGCTGGAAAAGTAAAGCAGCTCCACTGTCCTCAGTTCAACTATGACTCACAGGTTTGTGAGTGAGCACAGAGTGTTTACTGAAAATGATTTTGATGATGAGATATGAAGTTTTTCAACATCACAATGACTTACTTTGTTGCTGTGCTGGCTGAGATTTCACACCCAGTTGTCCATGATTGGGTGTTCTTGTCACATTTAGACGTACGTATATGTGTAGAATATAAACGTCTCCGTGGGCAGTGAAAACAGCGCAATACAGCGTGTAATTCGGTGTGAAGAAATAAGTGTTGCAATTTGCGTGTGACTAAGGACTTAAGGTTAATCATGACTGCAATGACCCTCACAGAGCTAAATTTTCTGGCGCTGCTACATAAATCATAGTGGCCAATCTGCAGCTTGAGGTTTATTACTAATTCTGTGTGCATCTGTGACTTGCCAAAAGGCAAACTACGTGACTAATTGACCTAATGTTTAGAGCCTGTCCTTGTTTTGTTTTAGAGCCACTGACATGGATTAGAAGACGACGAGAATGAGAAACCGAGCTGAGTGGCACTGCAGTGGTGACCTCCAGGGTGAATATCAAGGTCATAGCTGGAATTCTAACTTCTGGAATCAGCTGTTCATGCTGGCAAAGAGGGCAGCGTGATGGAGTAGTTTGCCCACAGTCAGGGCTTTCAGAGTTAGGTGAGGTGAAGACATGCAGGTCAGCCGGTGTTGGGGTTGAGTGGGGAGGCTTTTGTCAGCACAAAACCGACCAGACAAGGGTATAAGCACAGCAGGGCCTCCGACGTCTGCTGTAGTCTGTGCAGGCGTCTGCGCGGGGAGAAAATATTGGGAGACTTCGAATCAAGATATGAGGTGCAGAGGGAGGAAGAGCTGGAGGCATAGTGAAAGAAGAGGGAAGATGAGCAGCCAGGGAGAAAGAAAGACACAGAGAAAAAAGAGAGGCAGCCAGAAAGAAGGCTTATCTGTTGGCCTGCAGACAACAGTTCTTTTTCAGAGCTCGAGCCATGCAAACAGGACCGAGGGGGAAAGTGTGTTCCTCCTTGGGCTGCGTGAGCCAGAGGGTCAGCAGTTCATCCCATAATTCTATGGCTGCAAAATCAGTTGAAGAATGACAACAATAAAAATAAATAAATCCTTTTTTTTGTGTGTGTGTGTGTGTTTCAATTATAAAACATCAAGCTATTTAGCACCTGTCATTTCCGCCGCTGCACTGGGAACTGCTACAGCAACTGTTACTGGTTCACAGAGGAATACTAAAGAGTTCTCTTTATCCATCTATGAGCTTCTTTTTTTTTAAGATCACACTATTTTTAACTGATACTGGAATTTCATAAGTCCTTTTGCCCCCGTGAAGCATCCGATTCATCTGTCTTGCGTCACTACTGCTTTGTGGAGTCATTTGTAACAACCAAAAATAGCTTTGGTCTACATTTAGTCAATGACATCTGCAATGACCTAAATGGAAGCAATATTAAGTGGGCTGTGAGTAGCTAAATTAGTGGTGGCACACTGTTGAAAAGAGTGGATATTCAGTGCATCTTTATGTTTAAATTATGAGGAAGAGAAAGAGAAAAACACAAGAACAGGACCACGTTCACATCTAAAACTTAAAAAAAAAATACTTTAAAACTCACACTGGTGGCTTTGTTAAAGTGATGCACTGTTTTATCAGATGACAAAGACTGGAGAGACAAAGTAAAATAAGAGATGTTATCATTTAGAAATATAACCTAATATAATACTGGGGCAAGAGAAATGTGATGTTAAAGTAAAGATACAGCACAATAACATCGTTTTCAAGGAAATCTCCAGAAATAAATCAGTATTTAACTCGGGTTTCTAATCTAAACCTAAAGAGCATTTTAAAAAGTGTGGCATGTGGGAATATTTGTTGTAATGTACATGTTTTTGCATAGCGACTCCGCCTAGAAAAGAGGAGAAAAAAAACATGTCTATATGATTTAAAGGTATTTTCGGAACCTAAGGAAGCGCTGAATTAAGTGCTCTCCCTGCAGGTGATGCTAGACAAAAATGGAAATGTTTCATGCACTAAATAATATATTTGAATAGTTTTCGCAGGTGTAGAACAACGCATTCATAAAACAGAGCATGTGCAATATATTACTGATTTGTAAGATGTAAACTTTTCCTTGTCGAAGTTGCTGATGCAAAGTTGAAACGGGCTTTTTCTTAAGATTCTGATGTGCTTGGACACAAAAACAAACCACCGCATCAATCAGTGCAACTTTTAGTAAGTCACAGCATGAGCCACAGTCATGTTTCACATTTACTATACAAATGAAAACCTAGCTTAGCTACCGCTGCAATATGCTACTTGGCACAGATCGGTGCGCCTACAGTAGTGATTTGTTACCTTTGCCATTACAACGCTGCACTTTGCTTCGTCCCAAAAAAAGAGAATTCATCGAGCAGAGTTTTATTTCTCAGATGACGATGTTCCTACTGATTGTTTTAGAAGATCAAGGAGTTGGTTTAAAAAAAAAAAAAAAGTCTACAGATAAACCTTTGCTTTGACATTTAGTGCTATCATAAAACTGTTCATTTTTAGAGCAGAGAAATGAAATAAAAGAAGCAAGAGCAAGGAATCTATACCTTTCTCTTAGTAGTTTGACACAGGCAGGAGACAGAATGACCTTTGAGAAAACATAACAGACATGATAATGTAAAACGAAAAAAAAAGTTTTCTTACAGCGCTAATTGAAACATGCAAGGAAAAAAAAAACCTTAAAATCTGCTTCTCGGTATACTCATGTGAACATAATATACCAGACGATCTTGGAATATAAAAATTATTTTTTCAGCATCCCGTCACTGCGTATATTTAGATAAAGGACACAGTAAATGAAAAAAAAAAAAAAACATTACATTGCGGTAATTTAAAAACACTAGTGCAATAAGGATTGTGTCAAAAAGTTTATGTATCGACTAAATCAGCACAGTTAGGTGGTCCGAAGCATTTACTTGGATTAAAGTGAAATTAAATTGAAGCAAACAGATGTACTATAGATGTAAATGAAAATACAAAAGGCCATATAAATGTCACCATGTACACCTCACTTACACCTTATGCTTCAGTAATGATTCTGAGTCTATTTATAGTGACCTTGCACTAGGTCTTAAAAACATTTTATTAATATCTAATGATTGAATAAACCTTTAACTGTTCCTAAAGTTCCCATAATGCTTAAGAAAATAACACGAAATTGACTTTGGTGTTCAGCATGGATATTTATGAAGAAACTAGAAAGTGCAACAAAATGAGAATTTTGCTAATACATTTTCCATTGTCTGTTAACCATCCACAGTCTTACTGGGTGCATAAATGTGACCATTTCAGTCGTATTCATAAAGCCAGCCTTATTGCCAGGCCATTCATTCTGCCCATATCTCTGGTGGAATCTATAATTTCATGGTTATGATCATAGCACTCAGGCTTTAAATTATCTTATGCACTGCAGTTCTTTGACTCCTTTTCTTCTTCTTGTTTTATTGGCGGGTGATGTTTGATTGACTTCTCATTACTAGATGTTACAGCTAATGTTCTACCTACTGCCAGCTTCTTTGTGGGTGGGTGGGTGGGGGGGCAGAGACATTTTGG
>JAPTMW010000018.1:20003505-20016185 GCA_029822955.1 Ostorhinchus angustatus | reverse complement strand
TCTGATGACCATGAAAAGATGACAAACTGTATTTTACACCAATTATTTACATGTATTAATAGAATTAGTAGATGAAGAGTTAATAACAGTTGATGCTTTTGGTTGACGGTGGATGTTTGGGTCTTTATGGGTTAAATGAGAAGGTGAGTCCAAACTTTGGACTAGTAGTGTACATGGACATAGACAGTGAGTACTATTTCTATGTGTAGAAAACAACAAACACTGTCTTAACTTTGTGACATTCTGTGTTGTCTTGTGTGATGCATTCAACACATCTAACTCTTCAAACTCTATGGAAGTTCTGGAAATCCTTTTAACCAGGTCGTGTTCAAATCATCTGCATGTTCACTTGTGTTGCTTATCTAATTACACCATATTTGTTTTTTTAGAATGTAAAACAGAGCGCCGTCCTTACTTAAGGGAGAGGGAGTAATCATTCTTGCTGGTCTCGCTGTTTCTCACTAGGTAGCTGGCCTCTTTACACAGCCTGAGCAGAGACTCTGCATCTGTTCTGCTGATCGCTCCGTGGTACCAGCTACAACAAACAAGAAAAACAGAGGTGAAACACGAAGGATTGTTCAGAAAACAGAATAAATTAAATAAAACTCAAGTATCAAACCCACTCAGAAACATGAAATGAACAAAAGGCCCTCCTATTAGTGTGTTTTAGTGTTTTGAGATTGCACTTGGTATTTTCCTTTCAATTCAGAACAAAGCATGTATGAAATTACGTGAAAGCTCTGTCATAAAATGAAACAACACAAACATCAGACTCACAACTGGCTCTCCAGGGGCATGGTGGGGTCAATACGCTCCCCTAAAGAGGAGCTGCAGTGGTCCAGTGATGTCATTTTGGTGTTAACCAAACATCCACTGGAGTGACGCTGCAACGGGCGAGTTTTCCCATCCTTGGTAGGTGACATTCTTGACTTCTCCACACCGTCAAACTGGACTGTAATAAAAGGGGAAAAAAAACAGTTCAAATATTTCATTCTCAGTGTTGGACCTTTTTAACGGCATTGTCCAAACATTTGTATTTTCATTAGGTAAAGTCCCAGTGTGTTTAACAGGAAGTTCACATTAGTAAAACTTTACAACTGAAGTTAAAACCAGGTTGTGCTTTTACACACAAACACACAGAGTCACAGTGTAAGTCATCAAACTGAAGGACATGAACACACAGAGGAGCAGGCATAAATCAATCCTTCCTCACTGTGTACACATTCCAACCAGAGACAGAGAGAAAGAAAAAAAACAAAAAAAACACAAACTTTGGCCAAACCTCTCAAACAACCATGTGTACTGTATGTGTAAATATACCTTATGTACTATAGTATGTGTGAGTGTGTACACAGAATATACACAAATAGGCATGCAGTTTTATGTTAACACACACACTTGGAAAATCTGCACATACGTTCAGTCACACCAGAGCCCTATGCAGAAGTAACCCAGGTTAAACATTAAACTGACTTTTCAAAACTCTCACGCTCAACTGTGGCCATGACAAGCTCTCCTGGCAACCTAACAGGGAAGTGTTTGATGGGATGTGGGGGCTGGAGGTGACCTGTGCACATGACATGATTTGCAGAGGTCAGCGAATGGCAACACAGCCAATCAGCTCACAGAGAAAATATTTACTGTTATTTACAAAAGTTAACAGGGGTACAAAGGAGGTGATAAAATCCATGAGGGCAAATGAAAGTAAATTTGCACTTCTAGCAAAGGGACTTTTGGAGTCCAAAATAAAATGCTGGACTGTGGAGGTGGAGATGAAGTAGTTTTCAATGTTTCAGTCATGTTCCACCATCATCCGTCACTATAATTGATGTCAAAGAGCTCTCGGCTTTGAAAAAGACTGATGTAGAACCTCTGACATGCTTTTCAAACTGGAAATGAAGACTGACTTTCAACATTAACCATATGACAAGCCTTAGCTGGATATGGCTGACTGCTAAGAAAGGTTTAAGGTCAACAAATCAAAGCCCATTCTTCGATGAGAGGAGTTAATGTAGTATGGAGCTCAAAGCCACTGGATTGCCTCTGATTTTGCAGTTATTTGTCACTAATGGCCAGTCTTACGTCCAGTGTTTAATTACCAGGACTGAACATGGCAGGCACTAATTAGACAGACAGGCACTGTGATCTTCACAACACGTCAGTGGTGGTGAGCGTGCATCTGTCTAGACTCTGCATTCCACTCGGAGGATTGTGTTACACTTTACAGTTTGTGAGCTCGCCAAGTGTTCCTATACCACGCTGAGTGGAGTGGCTGACAGTATCAATCAATCAATTTAGGCTACATCAGACAACACCATGTCAACAAATTTCATCAAGCTTGTGGAAACCCCTAAGTGGGACTAAACGGGAAGCCATGGAGCCATATGTCTAGTACAGTAGATATTATAAATTGTTACCTTTTGCTTATTTGGTCAGGTTAATATAAAGAACTGAAAGTCATTTAGAGGGATTAGAAGCTGACTTAGTTGTACGTATCACTCAGAGAGGCAAACTGTGGTTGTTCATCCTAAGATGTTGGGATAGAATAACCTGTAAATCAAAGCCAGGTAAGGATGTTAACATAGAGTACTGCTGTTTTAACTCCTACCAGCAGGGGCTCCCCTTTGCTTCCACTCAACATCAGGTTGAACTTGGTGGCCTTGCGCTCACTGGTGCATTTCTCTAAACACAAACTTATGGAAATGATTATTTCAAATGGCTTGGCTACCATTGTTATCTCGGCCTCTGCACTTTTGTTCATTATAGGTCTGGGACTGTGTCTTCAAATGACAGCCAAACCGTACTGCTGCATGACAGCTGGGTAAATTGTGGCTCTAACCTCAGACCCACAGAAGACTATGAGCTGTAGCCTCTCCTCTCAGGAAGGTTGAACTAAGACAGTGATCCTCCTGTATTGTCAATAAGCCTGCATAAAAAACTATATTAGTTCTCACTTTTTTCACAGCCTATTTCATCCACAATAAATACATTGATGTTGGAAAGCTGTGTAGTAGGATCACCATACAGAATATGTGTAAGGGTGAGAAATAGCGTTTCCATGGAAACTGACCAGAGGGACCAGGGAGATGCATGTTTGCACCGCTCATCGCTGTCAACGCTGACAGATCACAACAAGAAGATGCAGCCAACTGCTCTCTCACTCGCCCTCACATTTAATTTCTCTCTTCCAGTTTGCATACGTCTGACCCTTCCTCCACTCATTCCCTTCTCTGATCCTTTCAGTACAAACAATGCAGCCGTCGCTCTAACCTTCTGTGTTTCCCTTTTTTTTGTTTATGTCAAGGACAGAAAAGATAGTGGAAAATGGACTGTGGAGGAATGTCTGCTCATCTAGTGGAAGAAAATAACCGAGACTGAGCTGTAACAGCTTTGATCTGTTGTCTCAGGTTTTATCTGATAGTCCAAATGTAGGGCTATTAGTCACAGTAATGTCTATCCCTGCAATAACACTTTAAAACTCTACATTGTGTTCAAATAAAAATGTGATCTAAGCTGCACTTAATTTTTTTTCCCTAGCTTACCTCAGATCTAAATATACAAGGATGGCAAAGGTATTTCTTATTGTGGAATAAGGAAGAATATTGCTATTTTAGGTTTCCCATACAGCCCATCTCTTAGTTTATCTATATAACCCCACAAGCAACCCGGCTGACCTCAGCTCCTCACATTACCTCTATGTTTCCAGTGCCCACAGTAATTCTTCTTTCCCAGATTCAACACAATCAGTGCTTTATTTAACCCTGATTAAACTCTTTTTTTCTCCTTCCACTGTCTATGAAAGGCTGAATAGCTATTCTCAGTGGAGTTCACCCCATCAACCTTTGTTGTCAGAGCTCAAGATTTTGTAGATGCAGATTGCATAGTTCTAAAATCAGTATTACCCTGGAGAGAGAGCTGACAACAGAACCTATACAGTTGATATGTGAATGAACACGTGCATGTTTTCATTAGCTTTGCTATGATTGTCGGTCATCTCATCAAAACTAGTGTGTGAAATAGTGTTTTTGAGATGAATGTCAACAGGGACAGCTAAACTAATTCCTTTTTCATTCTCTGGAGCACACAGTAATAGACATGGCCGACAGGAGATTGACAAGTGGATTGGCGTCCCTGGTATAACAAAAGGACAGAGAGGCTTTAAGAAAGACAGGAGAGCACACATATATCCCAGTAAACATACACTCACACGCACGCACATATATACATGCCTACACACACTCGAAGACATGTACGGAAATGTGCAGGGCATCTGTGCGTGTTATCAGTATTGTTGCTTGTAAAGCGCAGCAAATGGAATGTGTGTATCAGATTGAACTGTCAGTCAGATGGTGACTGATGGCTGAAGGACCTGCCCCCTTTAGACACACAGCTTTCTTTAGAGCACTTTATAAAAATAAAAAGGCACAGAGGAGAGATTACGTGAGAGGAAGCTGATTGGCTGGAGCACAGATAAACAAAACAGTCAAAATAGCATTTCTGGGATCACACTGTACCATATCACAACGTAGTACAGCACAGAGAAGCACAGTAAAGCACAATGTGATAAACGAAATAAATAAATAAATACCACACAACTTAAAAGAGAGGCTTACAGAGGCCATATAAAACCACAAAACCATTTGTAGTAAAAACAAAATGTAAAACATAAATGATGTATGGATCCTCATTTCCCCTTCATTTAAGCAGAAAAAACACCAACAATGTAATCACATAGAGGCACATCACTGAGGAACAACCCACTTCTCTTCCATCTCTGCACACACTCCTACACAAATTTATGTAATTAAGCTGGCTAATTAATTCTCATTTATTAAAGGTCCTTCCATTCAAAGTGATAACAATGTCCAAGGGGCGAAGTGTGTCATCAACTGCACTATTGTAAGGTGAAAATTAAGATTTTGAGCCTGGACGTGCAAAATGATTAAGAGGTCTGCATTTCATTAGCATGTGCAGCACATTGAAATTAGTGCTCGGCATAGTATGATACCTCTGGAAATAACAGCTTTATAACCACTCACCTTTATATTGGTATTAATTATGTGCATCAGGAATGATGTTTTTTTGGGGATGTTTTTAATAATATAGTTTTACAGCTTTGTATCTGGTTCAAGATATTAATCTGTGATGATTCTAACAGAAAGAAATATGCTTTTTGCATTCATACAAATCCCATAATTAAAGTTTAATCAGGTTTTCCAAGAAAAAGGAATTACCCTCTAAACTGTTAGCTCTGTAAAATTAGTATCTTTTAATTGCATGTTTTTTTAAGTCATCTTGAAAAGTAGAAGGTGAGAGCATTTGCTTCAAACTATGAATAATTAATTTATCTCTAAAACAAAAGCAGAGTTATGCAGTATATTCACAATACATAGTTTGCAAAGCACTTGTACCATATGTTCTATGTATGGCCTGAACATCTTGTCAAACCACATTAAAATTTTGATAAAACAAATATATTATGGCAGATTCATTTGAACTCAACTAGATTTGGATCCGTCTTTTCCTGGCCTGTGTTTCAGTAAACCACAACACTTACGGTTAATCTTTTGCAACGCTGTGTGTATCTTATGATTATGGTGTGTGACTGAGGGCCTGCCTGCATGCTGAGGTCAAAAGAGTGCGTTGTAACTGTATTCACAGAGGTCATAAAGGCCATCAGCCCCTCCTGTGTCTGCCACAGTGACCCATGACCCCGAAGATGTAGAGTGGGGCCATGCAGGCTCAGACATAGGGGGGATCACTTTACAGCTGGACGCCAATCTTAAACCTACTCACATCACGGAGGGAACCAGAACCTTTCCCATGGATTTATGGACATAAATCAACTCCTTGCCCTGTCCTCGCCTACAGCACACAGCGGTGTCCTCTTACATGGCCTCACTCTAAGTCTTCCCACTCTACCAGGGGAAATCCCATTCCTGGCATTAGTTCTGCTACACGTCTTTCTTTTCCCTCAGTAATTACAACAGTTACATAGTGTGAGTCTGTGGAAGAGCTTCAAAAACCAAGCAGTGGCTCTCTTTGTTGAAAAGAGGTGAATTACTTGGATTTGTGCTCAATACGATAGCAAATATGGCTAAATGTGAGGTGAAGGGACTGACAGGATTCTGATATCACCTCGCAAAATTTGTTTGATTTTTCAATTTACAGGAGCTACTTGTAGAGCACATGGGCCAGGGGGACATCTGGGGCAGTTATGAATATGTTGACAAGAGGAAATGAGGGTCAGAGGGAATGGCAATTACGCATGCAGAAAGCAGTTCAGCACAATTAAAACTAATGAGCCGTCAGCTCTAATACCTGTGCAAGAGTTAGTGATTTTCTGCCACATGTAATCCAGACGGCAAGTGCAGTCATTATTTAGTTTACACTGAAAGTCAAAGTGCTTTTAAAAGAAGTCTTTCAGTAAGTGTAGTTGCTGTTGACACGTGAGGAAACATTTGCTTCCTCATACAATCGGTCCTTAAAATATATTTGGTATGTTGATAATACGTTAAAATCATTCCTTCTTCAGGATTTTTTTTTTTTTATCTCTGGTTAAGACACTGCATGTCTTGGACAAAAAAATAAATACATTTGTGACATATGGGAGTTAGTGTAAATGTTGATTCATTAGGCTGTCATTCCCTGATGTTGAAACAGTTACTGATGACAAGTACACAGAAGTTTGGAGCAGACAAATATATAAATAGACAGACAGGTACTATAGATAGATAAATGAGTGAATGAATGAGCGAATGAATGAATGGATGGTTTGGATCAACGGATAGATGAATGGATGGACATATGGACAGACAGGGGAGTCATGGATGGGTAATATGCTGGACAATGCGAACACCAACACCCACCATGGTGGTGCTGGTCACAGGTTGCCTGTCCAGGCGAGGGCTGAGCTGTCTGGGAAGGAGACTCCAGCTCCTCCACTGGGGGAGGGCTGGTGTTGAGTTGCCCAACAGGAGGGGGCCACGGTAGGTCCTTGATCACTTTAATCTCTACTGCAAGTGTCGCCCAAGTCACCAGAGGAGTGATGGAGGGAAGAACAGGACAGCAACGAGAGGCATAGATGGGAAACGACAAAGGAAGTGAAAAGGTGAAGAGAGGAAATGATAGGAAACAGGAGGAGAAAAAAGAGGGGGAGATCAGTGAAAATCGACAAGAGCACACAAGATGCCAGATTTGCTGCAAAGAGCTAGTTTATACCGTCATCCCAAAAATCAGCAGCTGTGGACTAGAAAGGAAGGAACACAACAGGACTGAAAAGGAAATAAGGTTAAATTCTATTGACAGTAGGGTTGGGGTCTGAAATATTTAAATCCGGCTGCATTTGATTCTTTTTATCAAAGGAAAAACTCAAGGACTTCAGTTAAAAAATTTGATGAAAATATTGTAAAAAGAAGATTCAATACTCAAGATTTAAAGCTCGGATTTGATAAAATGCTATTAAACCCCAACCCTACCTAAAACTTTGAGCTTCCTGTCTCCATTTGCCTTGTCCAAGTTATCCTCTGAATCCATATGGACACAGCTGCACTTTAAAGATGCACTAGAAATGCAAAGTTCAGAATCCCTACTTTTATAGGACGTTGTGCACATTGCTGTATATCAGGGCTTGCTCTGAAAGCAGGACCAATGATATATTGATATGCTTTAAAAGGGCAGCCGACTATAAAAAAGCAGTTGGCCTGAGCTCAGCTAGATAGTAAAGTGATACAAAACATCAGCATATACTCTGCTGTTGTTCTCCCTGCTGAGTTTGGAAAAAAAAAAAGTGCATGCCTCTTTATTAAGATAAACAGCAATGTGGACAATATGCTTCACGAGAATGTACAACCCATCCAGGCAGTGGACACTCTCCAGGCTTTGCCCTGTAAATAATGTATGCCTCATGTTCAACTGGGGTATTACCAGGCTAAATCTAGCACTTTTGCACGAGCACATCTGTCACTGAGAAAGAGCCACCTGTTAATTAAATTGCTGAGGATATTAATGAACGGAACAGTATGTGGGGATGATTTTTTATCATTTGAGATAAAGCTGGCATTATAGGTCAAAGCTAACAAAGAAACATAAACCAGCAATATTAGCTTTGGATATTCATTTATGTTCTCTTTGAGTAATGCGACACTTGCAAGAGCCACTTAGGAGCCAATTCATGTATAAAACAAGAAGAAAACATTAAAATACTTAGAATGATACATAATACATAGATATTAAAATTTAAACAAAAAAAATTAAAACAAAATCCAAAGACATTGGCTTATTTGTTAGCTTTATGAGCTTAAATTAAAAAAAAAGTGCTTTGAAGAAGTAGTGGTACACCCTCCAATCATATAAGGCAGTGATGACCTTAGTTGACTCAGGATGAAGTGAAGCGAAAGGAAGATAAAAGGAAAATATACATGTACTGGCAGATGTACAGCTGGCAGCAGACATAGAACAGAAGGAAACTTTGGGGCACGTCAAAAGTTGCAGCAGATTGATTACTGTAAATTAATTAACCACACATGTTAATAGGCTTGTGAGGAGTGCAAGATAATGGATTATGTCAAAAAATGAGTACTACTTAAATAAGCAACAGCAATTAGTTGTGGCATTTTGCATTTATTCTGAACAATTTCAGTCATTTCATGAGAGTTGACTAAGTGCTACTTTGGCTGTCTGTGATGAAAAGCACAAGGCTTTATTCATAACCATTCGTATGTCAATGTCTGTTATTTGCTGCTATATGTGAGGATGAGCATAATTTTATGGGCACGTCTGTCTTCCTCCCAGCAAGGAATTGCGGAGGGGTGGTACAGGACATGCTAATGAGAAGCAATATCTGCAAGCAAGATGAAGGGGGAAACTTGAGAATATTCAATCCAACAAGCAATTAAATCGCTGGGCCTGGGGTTTCAGGGGGCTAATCTAGTGAAGGTGCCTGGAAGAAGGAGCTGCTTGCCTTCTCTCCTGATGGGAGAGGTGTAGAGCGGCTGAACGGGGGGGCTGGAGGGTAGAAAACGGAGACAGAAGGTCAGAAACTCTGGAAGATAATGTAACTTCCTCTACTTTGGGGTGAAGTAGGGGACTCTCTTCCTATGAGATTAAAAGCCTAATACTCATTTCACATTGCAGATTAGCGTGTAATTGTTTGGGGAGCAGAAGGCTGCCTGCACTCTGCAGCATCACTCTGAGGACGTGCAGATGATTTGGGCGAGCGTGGCTCAGATTTGCTTGGTTGCACAGCTGAATAATGGCTTTTAGTACGGTGAAAATTAAGGTAAACTGATACAATAGCCAGGTGATTTGTTTTTTTCCTCAAACCACCAGTGACTAGAATCTACCTCATTTTTAGCTTGTTCAAAAACATCATGAATCCCTAGATGGTCTTGAATAATGTTACTGCATGAGTGCATCTTTATGCTTGTAACAGTTTCTGATGACACATCCAATGACAAATTAATATTCAGGAAAATGATGGAAACATCCCTGCACTTGCATATACAGTAAAAGGGACTTACACAGCAGCCTATGGACTCATCACAGTCATATTTACATATTCACCCTCTACCGTACTGTGTATGTATGACACTTACATATGGTATGGTACATATGGTGCCGAATAAACCTGTACACACAGGCTGGTTGATTTAGATTTGAACTGATTATCAGCTCTGTGGGTGACACATTTAAGCCTCTGTAGACAATAGGTGTTGAACAGAACAAAAGTATTGAGGAGGTAAATCACACTCACTGTATTCCCAGCATGTCTTTTCTGTTCTGCCAGTTGGTTATATATTATGGATTTACACTTTAAGCAAACTTTGTGGAGAGCTACAAAGACAAAAGCAATAATAATACTTTCTGTATGTAACTTCTAGGTTAATGAATGTGAATGTGTATTTTATTTTCTACAAAGACACACTACACTGTGCAGTGTAATGCGTGGCATTATACTGTTTCTAATGGAATATGTAAATCCTGTTTGTCTGACAATGACTTCATCCTGTCATCTAGACAGACTGCATTTAGATCAATATTCCATCTCTTATTTGCATAATCCTGAGTCCATATTAGCACACAACACCTCCTGCTGACATAGGAAGAGAGGAGTTTATCGATTCTGAATTGACAAAGCCTCCGCCACTCAAATCAAGTGCACCAAAGTGGCGATATAGACTTTAAATGTGAAAAAGAAAATCTCCCAGTTTTATCTGACACTCATGAGAGAGATCGGACTGCTTTGGATACTCTGCTGGAGCAGCGGTCTGGCAGTGGGCATTCAGTAAGCATGAGTGAGGTAAACACCACAGCTGATTAATTATTTGTTTCACCTCTATGTCGACAGCACACTTCATCAAATGAAACACAGTACTTGAACGACGGACAACAGGCCTTTTGTTATCTGTGTTTGCCTTCTCTTTGTGCTTCCAGGAGCTGATCTATTTTTAAAGCCAGGTATTTGTTTACCCGGGCTTTTCATTAGCTCATGGCACTTCATCACTGTAAACAGTGCTGCACCATAAATCACCAACTATGCTTGTTTCCACCAACGCCATTTAATTTAGTTCTGCTTAATTTGGTGTGCTAATTGCATATTCAAAACAAGCAGGAAGATTGTGATGTTTATGCCGCACATTATGAGCAGACGGGCTCAGAACACAACACAAGCCTCTTCTGAAGACATGTTTTTGCAATCAGCACCCAAATCATTACAGATAACGATTACGTAATGCGCCAGGGGAAGTGAAATGCCACCCTCTATTTCTCTGCATATTGTATCCATCACATTATACAGTCCAGGTCTCTTTCAAAGCACAGACCTGATTTGAAAGACACTGAAAATGCTGATGGAGATGAGATGACAGCAAAGCGTTCTGTGTGCTCTTCTATCAAGAAAGAGAAGGGAGTGATGGGTTAGTGACGGCCGGCCAGCAGGAGCTTCCAGGGGAGCTGCTGATGCTTCTATACTTTGTGATGGAGGTTTACAGTGCTGTTGTGTGTGGCCAATGTGTGTGAGTGAAGATAAGACCCGTGGCAGCGCTCAGTAAAAGACAGCAGGACACATTTGAGGCTCATGAAAGAGGGCTGTCAGGAAGGTTATCGGCCAAGTGTTGCGGCAGAGGCCAGGACGACGAGTGACAGACACTGGGGGAAACCAGATCAGCCAGAAAGAGAGAAACAGAACCATGGCTGCTGCAAAACAGCTGGGCTTAACAACGGTGCAAATAACCAATGCAAGACTGTAACTGAATCAATTATTTATTTTGGGACATTAGACTTGAGCCTCAGATTTCTGGGTCGTTAAGCCCATGAAGATTCATTAAAAAACCATAAAGCTGCCCAAGACCTGAGGGAGCAGTCGACAGCGCCTTCTCTTATCTTCCGTGTTAAATGCGTGGCACCCTGCTGGCCAGGAGCCAAGTGAAAGGACTTACTAGCAGGTAACAGAGGGCAAGGAGATTAAGTAACAATGACTCTCAATCCAATTCCTGCTGTGACCGGGCTCAGATTTCTGATGGGAGTGAGAGTGAACGTGCCACATGTATAGTCAAAGCTTACGGGCTCATACCGAAGGACACGCGAGCACACTCTCTGGTGCTCTTGAACCCAGGCTTCTTCATATGGCCAAATTCTAATGCATCTTCCTCACTCTTCACCTCAAGTCTCATCAATCACCTACTCAGCAGCCAGGAGGGAGGCAGGCAGGAAAGAGGTTGTGAGGAGTGTGTGTGTGTGTGCATGTGTGTTCGCTGTAGAAAAAAACAACAGGGTTGGGGTTGTGGGTGGGGAGGGACACAGAGGATGAGTGATTAACCAAACCACAAGTACACAGCCTCCCAGCACCCTAACAAGGCAGGGAATTTACATTCCATTGCATACCTGTCAGAGATAGCCCAACAGTGAATAATAACACCAGACCAAGTCTTGTGAGGAGAGAGCACGCAGGCAGTGATACGGACAGCTGAGGAAAAAGGGCTGTAGCATGGTGCATTAGTCTGTTCTCCTTACCCTATCATTAATGAAGACAAATTGTCTTTTATGCAGATTGCCTTCCCATGTTACACCAGGATGGGAGGGCGTAGGCAGAACTCTGTACTTATTTAATTCCACTTTTCTACACCCACTCCTCAGTCTCATGAGGTTGTGTATCTTTTTTTTCATTATCAGTTAATATTTTGTTTGCAGACGCTTTCATTTCCCACATAATTGTGTGAATATAAACTGTTACAGTTTTGATATGTGCAGGGAAGTGACTCTGAAATCTGAACGGTAAATAGCATCATTAGTCATTGATATTACACAGCCAATACAGTGCTTCAGCATCTACAGACACATAACCAAGCAAAATTGCTCTCCAGATACCAAAATCACATAGAGCCATATATAGTTAACTGAGATTAAAAGCAGGCTTTGCTGCTTGCTGGAAGTGTTTATATCAACCTGAATTTGTGACCTACTAACATTTCTCCTCAATGAAGTGGTGAAATCTGTAGATGGCATTTTTTGACCTAGTGTAGTAAACTCCAACTCCAAATGCCAACTTTAACCAGTTTGGCTCAATATCAAATTAATATTTGCTATGATGCATGCACTTGAGTCACACAAAAATAAGTAATTAAAAGTGAAAGTTATACAGATAAAATTTACTTTTTAAGCCTGGAAATTTTTTTATATGT
>JAPTMW010000018.1:19876248-19886396 GCA_029822955.1 Ostorhinchus angustatus | reverse complement strand
TATGGGTGCTTCTATGAAACTGGTCCTAAAAACAGGACATGGGGCTAAAAATTCAAACCAGATGTAGACTAATGTTAGGAAGGAAGTTTGGAAGCACTTTGGGTCTATTTTAAAAATAAATACTGACTGAGATAAATGAGAAACTTTTTCAGATAAGACACTTTTTTGTACTACATTATATTTATTCTAAAAATCCACATTGTAACGCAGTCAAAAAGACAAATTACATGCTGCTATTTTTTTTAAATATCTCTTTCACAGGTACATTATTCTATCACAGGTACATTTTGGGGATCTAATTATTCAAGGCAGTGTTTCACAAAAATGACAACTGTTGCAAAATCATTTATTTGTGTTTCATTGGGCAGGTTCTGCATGTAATGCAATCGGACACGATGGGTTACATACAAAACCTGGAATGAGATTGCCAGTTCATGAAAAACCTGCATGTCTGGATCAGAAAAACCACTAGGATCGACAAATTTAACACAATGTTCTTATTTGTAGCGCTATATAAGACGATTTACAGTCATGGTTTCCAGATCAAATGCACTGACACCTATAGGTAACTTTTCATGTTCTAATTATGGTCCTATTTTTGGACCCAATATTTTATTAAAAACTTGTTAATGTTGGGATGGCTCAGAGCAGGTATCAAAATAAACCCAGTTTCATAGAAGCACCCACATGGTCAATCACTATATACTTGTTTGTCAATTTATTATTTTTCCAAAGCTGAAAATATTCATAAATAATATATGACGTCCTTGAAAAAAACAATTCAAGAGTTGAAATAAATAATGTCTTTATCACTATCCACCATTCAACCTGCGGGATTTTTCAATCACGCAATGGCTTCAACCATGTGTGTGAGAAAGACATACTACTATACTGTGCAAGGCAGAAACACAGTTATAGATGGAGCGGTTGACATGTGAACCCAAGCATCATGAATTTGTATTTGTGCCCGCGTAGACTTTTTGACAGGAAGTGTATGAGTTTTATGACCATCATGCATTAGGTTATTTGGCTCCAGAGGGACAAAGCAGAGAGAGGTGATTAAAAAGCAGAATGGAATGTCACACCTAATAGATACAGAGGCGGTCAGAGGAAATAGGAGAAGAAAGGAAAGCAGGAAGAAGAAGGGACAGGCAAGGAGAAAGAGAGGGAGAAGAAATGCAAAGAAAAAAATGTCTATTTAAGTTTAGGTGTGTTTGTGGGTGCACACAGGTTCGACGGAGCGTATCAATGCGCGTGCATGTGGAGACCGTATACCCACATGAAGATCCTGCAGAGAAATTGGAAAGAGTGTGACTGTTGGTGTTCTTGGCTCCCCCAATTTCAGGTGTAATTACCCAGACAGAAAATGAGAGGTAAGTGGACCTGACACAGCCCCCTAGAGTCCCCTTTTCTTCGACACAGCCTCCCTCCTCATCTGTACTTCACTACCGAAGCAGCGCTTACAGCCATAAAATGTAAAGCGTATGCAGAATGCAGTCAGCATCAGCGGATTTTCCCTTTAAACACGTTAAAATATTATTGTAATCCCAGGCAGTAAACATGTAAAATAGGTTGCCTTCAGGGAAAATTGGACTTTCAGATTGATTCACACCAATTAACACCACAAACACTGGTGGAGGATTGAAACGGCGCTCATGAAATCTTTGTTCCCCTTGCTGTTTTTTTAAAAGTGTCTATTCACATTTATCTCTATATGTTATAACCCCACCCCCCAAAGGGGAGGCAAGGGGCATTGTATTTGCTTCTGTTTGTTTAACACTCTAGCAGCAAAACTATTGGTGGAATTCATACCAAACTGGGGTTATAGATTGCCAGTGATGCAGAGTAGATGTGATTACATTTTGGGAACAGTCGGTCAAAGTTTACATTTTTTATGAATTTTTTTTTTTAATCTTTTTTTTTTCTCCATTTACTTATAATGGGTGAAATTTCAAATGTCTGTTGCAGCAAAACAATTGGTTGAATTCATACCAAGTTGGGTTTATAGATTGCCAATGACCCAGACTTGATCTGATGACATTTTGGGAAAAGTAGGTCGAAGTTCAAACTTTTTAGGAATTTTAAATTCTTTTCTTCTCCCATTTATTTATAATGGGAAAAATTTCACATTTCTGTAAAAACATCAGTTTTGCTTCAATTTACTCCAAACTTGGCCCATATATAGAGGCGGTGGATATGATGACATCTGCACATGCATAGACATGATGACAACAGCTGGATCGATGCCAAAATAACCTACAATACTTGCAAGGGGTGGAGTTTGTTGTGTCTGGCACCACTTGTTTTTTTGTAATTACTCAAATTTCTTATGTATGTCCCTACTTCTACTGATAGACCAGTGTTATAACCTGTCTTCTGATCCTTTTTGTGCCACTGGTTAGTAAAAAAACTGAACTAACTCCAAGGATCTTGTTTGTTTCTTAAGCCTGGAATAAATTCTGCAAATATGCCACACACACAACTTAACAGAAATGTTGATATGTTACCCAAGAGGGAGGCTATGGCACACACATGGCCTTCCCCATCTTATAATAATCATAGCCTTACACAGTGTTGTCACAATGTGTTTGGACATTAAGAGAATTACTCACAGGAAATAAGAATGCAGCTTTTTTGGATGCTCAACTTGTGAAGATTAATGTAAGTTATTTAAAGCTTGTTTTTAACAGTATGTGTCACGGAAACAGCAGCTCCATTGTTTAAACACTGTTTCAGATCTGTTCAAGCATTGTTTTTCCCTCTGCGTCTTCTCCTTTGATGAGATCTGTGTATCTTCTAGCTGCTTTCTCTTTACTGACAGTAAACTTGCCCTTTAACCTGTTAAAAACTGTTATTTTCCACACATCTGCTCAGCCTGCTGTGTCTGTGTTTGGGTCCTAGATCTTTGATTCGGTGTTACAAAAGTTGTCTGGGAGACGGCTTGCCAAAAAAGCAAAGCAGCAGGGAGCTGCCCAGTCCTCCCACTCTCCTCCACGTTTGGCTGCTGGGTCTGTTACTGAAACAATTCCAGGTTAGTACATGGGCAAATAACTGTCCAATCAGACACAGACGCTCTGTAGCCTACACTTCTTTTATACGTTCTCTTGGCAGTTATTGGAGCTTGATTGTAGATACCGGTGTGTGGAGGGTTCAGTGATAGTAGAAAACAGGCCAACTTTATATTTGGATAAACTCTCACCGGTGGCGTTCTCAACCACAAAGTCCAAATGTTTGTGCCTGAAGCAGAATCTCTTTTTTCCCCATTTCCTGCATCAAACTTCAATGAAAGGTACAGAATCTCCAAGTAGCACTTTGTCCTGGCAGAGCAAAGCAAGCAACCTTGGCATGTTTTTCAGTTGCAAATGTACAGGCTCATCTTCAGCACCATCTGGGATATTTTTGAGATATATGGGACAAGATATCAACCACCATAATGCGCTGGTGCCAAGGTCTGGAACAAGGGCTTTAGACAGCTCTTGCACACACTTAAAAACACTATTTTCTTTAGCTACAGCATGTACAGCTTAATACATTACAAGATGAAAACACCTCAGATGATTCATCTCCATTCAATGCCGCACATCAAACATAGATGTGGCATAACTTCCAAACATCCATCGCCTATATGAAAAAAGGGGGATAAAAAAACATGCTTGAGCATAAACATGAATGAATGAGACTTTGGCAAAGTGACAGATGTTTTACTGTTGAATGCACATGCTCTTTTAACCCATAAAGACCCAGTTCTATTTTTATGGCAGTTCCCAAATGAATTTTTCTCTATATTTAACCTTTCTTAAGTGATTTATCATCATTTATTCTAAAATTAAGTCATGTATTTTGCTGTATTTAATTTACCAATCAGGTAGATGTTCATTAAAGCTCAGATTAAAGTTGGGGGTTATTATATCAGAAACGGGGAAAACTGAACAAAATGTGACTTTTTCTACAAAATATATCATTAACTGAACATAAACCAAGTGTTTCCATCCACTGCCATTTATCAAACTGCATTAGTTTTACTGGTGAATCAATGTTGTACAAGATGACTGTGTTTCCACGGTAACTACGGAGCTTCTGAACGTCCAAATGGGTCATATCTGATGACCATGAAAAGGTGATACTATTTTACACCAGTTATTTAAATGTTTGATAGGATTAGGGGATCAAAACGTATTAAACATTTTAGATCAGTAGATGCTTTTGGCCAGTGATGGTCTTAATGAGTTAATTTTCTTCCATGGATTATTTTTGGTAATTTTAGCTGGCAAACTAGAAAATTGCATGTGGGTACTTCTATGAAACTGGGTTCATTTTGGTACCTGGCACTTTACCAGCTTTTTGGATCCAATAACAAAAGAGAAATTTAGTCATAAGAATGTACCTAATGATGACTTCAGATAAATGCAAAAAAACCTAAATGATACTCTTGCTCTGAGCCATCCCAAAATTAATGAATTTATAATAAAATATCAGGGCCAAAAATAGGACCAAAATTGGGACATGAAAAACTACCTGGGTGTCAGTGCATTTGATCTGGAAAACATGACTGTAAATGGTCTTATGTACAACTATGAGTAAAGACATTGTGTTACATTTGAGAATCCTAGTGGTTTTTCTAATCCAGACATGCAGGTTTTTCATGAATCTCAGTCTTATTCCAGGTTTCGTGTATAACCTATCGTGTCCACTGGCGTTACATGCAGAACCTGCCCATTTAAACACATATAAATCACAAGTGATTTTGCATAGTGGTCATTTCTGTGAAGCACACATTTTATGAAACGCATTCCCAAAATGTACCTGTGAGAGAATAAAAAGATATAAAAAAAAATAGTAGTGTAATTTTCTGGTCCTTTTTACTGTTACGTGTGAATTTTTGTATAAAAATAATATAAAAATATGTTTTATCTGAAAAATAGTTTCTCTTTTATTTCAGTAAATATTTATTTTTAAAATAGACCCAAAGTCCTTCCAAACTTGCTTCATAACATCAGTCTACATCTGGTTTGAATTTTTAGCCCCATGTCTTGTTTTTAAGACCAGTTTCATAGAAGCACCCATGTACAAAACAAAGATTTCAATGGTCACATATTCTCCGCACCCATGTAAAGCAGCCGGACATATTTGTGTGTCATTAAATAACAACAACCTGTAGTGTTGATACTTGAATCAAATATGAACGACTCACCGTTCGTGTCAATGCACAGTGTATGTACAGACATAAATACTCACACAGCAGATGAAGCTTGGAGCTGCACAGGGTGGTGGTCTGTGACATTTGCAGGTTTGTGGACTGCTTGGTAGAGACATCATCTCTGAGAGCTCATGACTACCTTGGCTCTCCCTCTTCGTGCAGCTCACCCAAGGCTGCGTGGATGGATGGCTCCCTGTCAAATTGTTAAATTGTTAAGCCTATAATATTCAGGTCCGTGGCATTTGTGCGCAGATTGCTAGAACGAGGTCTAAATGCAAGGAGACATCTTTTATAGCGTGACCTTCTCAACAGACACCCCCCCTTCCCCTCCTCTCTCTCTCTCTCTGTCTCCCTCCTTCTGCCTTCTTGTTCTGTTCTTGTTTGTAACATAACATTTCCCCATCCGGTTCTGTGGGTGGTTTGTTTGTATATTATATGTACCTGGTAAAATTAGCCTCGAATCACTAGGAAACACAGATTATCTCTTTTTTTCTCCTTCAGTATCTTTTTTTTTTTTTACTGCATTTTGTGTGTGTGAGTGTACATTTATTAACCACAGGATGCAAATTATGGATACTGTTTTCTTCCTTTTATCCCATTTGCAAATTAAATTATGAAACAGAAGAAGCAACAGTAGAATAAAACAAAACAAAATCATTAACCATGGACTCCCAGCTCACCATTTAACCCAGGACAAGGTGATGGAGCCAGCAGGTGGTGGACGCTGAGAGCACTGGTGAAACAGCCAACAGAATAATTTCCTCTGAGAAGTATAAAGGTCATAGCTACAGACATATACTGCGTACATCGTATCCTGTTAACTATGTTGAGGCTCAAATATTTCTTGAGCATCGATGTGCTATGTTGGGATACTTATTTCTGCTTCCAACCTACTGCTAATTATGTACTCTAGTGTAAGTGTACATCTTTCATGCAGGTGTATTATTTGTGATTTCACACCCCCATTCACACCCTCACCTTGGAAACAGACACAACCAAATGGAAACACATTAGTCATATGTAAACAGACTATACACTGTAAACAGATATGGAAGCCAGGGTTAAGGCTCGCTTTATGTGCGGAAATAGGTTTGATCGTTTTCTAACGTTGTCAGGCGTCGCTGCCTTCATACTGTACTTCTGTGCATCCATTGTATTGGAATAAGCGTTTCTCAATCAATCCACTAGAGGGCGCCGCCCTTAATTAACGTACTGGCCAAACACCATGAAGAAAATTAAAATATTTTGAGAAGAAGAAAGTCAGTAATAACAAACATGATGACGACAGAGGAGGTGTTACTAATGTGGATAATAATGTTGATATTCAGAAGGGTAGTTGTCATAAATATGTCGGTAGTTTTTCTACTAACTTACACAGTCACTCTTTGAAAAGTTCCGCAATTTATGGAAATTATTTTCTCCAAATCTGAACACTGCCTCCATGGTTCCTGGTGGTACTGCTCCGTATTCTCTGTTGTGGATATGCGATCTGCGCAACTACCCGTTTTGCTTCGCTCATGCGCAATACAGTCGGCCATCATAGTCAAAAAACTACGGTAACTCAGTTTGGACAAAACTGATTTGCGGACCTTACCCGATTTTTGTCATTTAAAAAAAACAAAAACTTTATTTACAACATTTAAGTTGACAAATAGGAATACAGATCTCTGATCCACAAGTCAGGTGGCCACAGTCTGACCGTCACACACTTATTTAGTCAAAATGAAGGATTTCACCTCTTACAAGGAACTGAAATACTACATTGGTAACTGTGTATTTCAACCAAGTGTCACTTTGAGGGAGCGACGTGACTTGAAACGCAAATCGGGTAGGGTCCCTAAATCGGTTTTGTCCAAACAGAGTTACCATAGTTTTGTGCGCGAGTTTCATGCATGAAGCAACTTGGGTAGGTGTGCAGAGCAGGTAGCCCCATCCGTCTGGGCTACGCATCCACAAGCCCCTGGAAAACTGACAGAATTACATATGTAATGTACGCAGAGGATGGACAGAAGGTATCCATCTGCGTCTTTATTGTAGAGCATGAATGAGCCCTAAACAGAGCAGTGACATTCTTTTTTTGTTGTGGTTTCATATGTTTCATAGCTGCAAACTAACTCTGCCCCCACCTCGAACTAAAGTTGCGATAAAGCTTTTATAACAAACTCCCATGAACAGTGATTAGACTATTCTAAGAGGCTGCACTCATAACACAAATATGCAGAGGGAGGTATACATGACTAATTTCTGGACCTAATCAAGAGTCAAACAAAAGTAGTTTGCTTTCTTGTTCCATATTTTGCTGCTGTGATCAGTGCTATTGCTTCTATTTGAATACAGATATGAAAAGTGTCCATAGAAAATGCATCAAAGGAACAAGTACTGAATGAATAAATGCAGCCCTCTGCCAGAAAATGATTGCATGATTACTGTTTAGAAAGTCTGGGCATAAAAGGAAAACAACCTCAAACTGAGCACGACATCAGGAATCTATGTTAGCACTCATGCCACAATTCCTGCAATTTGTCAACCCTCTTCTATGTTTAGAGTAATCACACAATGGCACAGGGACTGTATACGTACGAATACTGCTATGTGTCTGAACTGACGGATTATGGACTCAAACCTGGTTGCTATCTCTTTCTGAATGGGTTGTGGAGTGTGTACTCAGAAAAAAAATCTGTTATAAATGCTTATCAGGCTGACGTTAGACTTTTATTTTGACAGACATGCATGAGAGTCATGAATTTGGTTGGCTGTTGCCATGGTAATGGCAACATTTGATTGAAAGGTGACAAGCTAACTTAACAGTATTGTTCGCAGGATGATGCAAGGTACAGATATGACCTTAAGTGTCTTAAATAAGGAAACATGCACAATGTTGATAGAGAGAATGAAACCATAAAACTTCCTCAGAATGTTTGTTAAAAACAACCTGATTTGAAGCCTTTACGTTTTTTTTTGTTTTGGTTTTTTTATGTATGTGTAGTTATGTTGATTTATTCATGTTTCTCAGAATCAGAGGCACCCAGAGATGAGGTGTTTAGAATTCAACTAAAACAGAGATAAAAATGTCTGGATTTTGTTTAGAATTTTATAAACATGGGTTGTGCTCTTAACACTGATAAACTGTATGTTTTAATCATTTGTGTGGAAAAATATTTTTTTTAGGTAATGAATGATGTTATACACACTGGACAAAAATATTAACGCAACACTTTTGTTTTTGCTCCCATTTTTCATGAGTTGAACTCAAAGATCTGTGAAGTGTTGGGTTTATATTTTTGTTCAGTGTGTTTAGTAAGGCCTGCTGTAGTGGTTGTACTTCAGTTTAGCTAAAATCAGATATAAAGCATGGACTATAATCACGAAGCAGCACGATGCATGTTTAAAGGTCCTCCCCCACTACAGAGCTGGACATTAAATACCATTACTATCGAGAAAACACAATTGAATCTTAAGGGTAAAAAAGGCCACTCTGGTGTTAATGTAATTTAGGTTATGGCTTCCATCAGCTCCCAACTCCCTCACACTCTGTCTTGCTGCCTTTTCTCTCTCTTCCACACACACATATTCAAAGTCTGAGATGTGTCTGTGTCAGCAAAATGCAGTTTTATAATCAATTTGGACTCGGGGGTGGAGTGGGTTGATGTTCCTTACAGCAAAGTAAATCCCAGAGTGACTGTGGCTCATATAGTGCAAGCAGGGCAATCAATTTCACCAGCCTGACCACTGGAGAGCTGGGTGTTTTTAAAGATATGAGCTAAGCTACAGTTCATGCAGAAAGTGACAGTTTCCTTGTGCTGCCTCTGAGTGAAGTGCACTAAGTTCATGCCTCCCACCAGATCTCATTTTTTTGATCTCACATCCATAGCTGCATCAGTGTGGAGCTATTACTGAAATAGATAACAAAGCAAATGTCAGATTATTGCATCTACTCTACAAAATTCCACCCCTATAACAACTCCAATACTGAGTTAAAATTGTAAATCCTTGCAGTGGAGTTGAAGGTGAAATAAATGAGCTTTAACTTGGATGTTATTGATGATAATCCAGTCTCATAAACAAATTTAACGTACATACATGCTTTGAGAAGTTAAAATTGCATACAGTCCCACAAAGGTGGTTTTTGAGCAATGACAGTGACCTGATGGATAAAGTAAACTCAGGACCTAAAAGAGAGATACAAAGAAAACAGAGATTGGGTGAAAATCACTCTGTTTACTTTAGAAACGTCGGGGGGGTACACTGGGCAGTCAATCATACAACCTGGTAGACGGGTCTGGAGGTCTGAGCAGAACAACAGAGTGAGCAAAGACAAGCAGGAGGTCGACAAATGTAAAGACAACCAGGTGAGTGGCGAACAAATCCAAAGGAAGAGGAAGAAGGCAAGTCATGCACAATCACGGACGAGGAGGACTTACGGAACAAGAATCGGAAATGACCTGCAACAATATGGCAAGCTGATAGTGGTTGAAATCTGGGGCACCGATAAGGGGGAGTATGACAAATTCATGGGACCCAGTGTTTTCGGGGGCCCCATAGAGTAGTGGAGGGGGCCCAGTGGATGTAGGTGTGAAGTTGTGAGAGCAGGACGTATGATTGGCTGGATAGAAGTTGGGAAGCGGACGTTCAAAGTATGTAAAATTTCATTTTCACGCTATCGTAAGTGTGTATGGAGCGCACCCCCACCTATACCCCCCTCCCCTGGGTCTGACAGATTGAGAGGGCGGACAATTTGTGTAAAGTTCATAATGATTGTGCTTTCATGGGGCCTGTAATTGGTAGCAGCGTTCCTGGCTGAAATACAGGAGGAGGTGGAGCAACGAAGGAGGAAGCAAGGAAACAACTAAAGTCAAGCTGAAATGACAGAAGTTAGACACAACAAAATAAAATACGGAATGACCAATGAGAAACATGACCTGAGATATACAGTCACAGAAAAACTTATTAG
>JAPTMW010000018.1:19488116-19501398 GCA_029822955.1 Ostorhinchus angustatus | reverse complement strand
ACCCACGCAGACACGGGGAGAACATGCAAACTCCACACAGAAAGGTCCCAAGGTTGGAATCAAACCCAGGACCTTCTTGCTGTGAGGCACGAGTGCTATCCACTGCACCACCTCTGATACACCACTGATACAGTATTTTATTTTTTTTATTGGACTGTTTTTTCTCTGCAGCACTTTGAGATTCCACCAAATGAAAAGTGCTTTATAGATGCAATTTATTATTATTATTATTATTATTATTACTATTATTATCTCTTGGTGCTTTCAACATGAGACTGAGCAAGACATGTCAATAATCAACAATAGACAAATCAATCATCCAAAGTTGGAACGTCTTTACTTTGAAATTCCCACTTTATGTCTCTGCATTCCCTGTTGATTTGCAGTGGATGGGTGGTAATAAAAGGAGATTTAGTACTCACTAGACAATAGCTTTGAAGAGGAAGCTGGCAAAAATCTCAAATAACTTTGAATAACTTTTAAATATATTTCTACACAAAGGAACGATTGTGTATTTTGTCTCCCGGTGATTTTTTTTTAATACAGTCAGTGTGAGCAGGAACAGTGTCTACAGCGAGCAGAGCCTGTTTCATGGTTCATTTGCACATACTGCTCTAAGACGGTCTGGAAATATATGAACCTATACCTTGCATGAATGCAAATAAGACAGGATGATAAATATTGAGTGAAAGTAAATCATTAATAGTTGGACAGATTTATTGTGATGATGTTCACGTCCCTGTCTGTCCTGGGTGCTAGGGTGACATGGATTGCTCCATGAGCCTCTCTGATCTCTGTATATGACCGGTATGCTGGGCTGGCTGCTACACAGTCCACAAAACACATGGCAGGATGACAACATAACGACAGCTGAGTGCCTTAAAAAGACCCAAAGGAAAGACCACCAATGAATGAAGAATATGAGTGAAAAACTGAAAAGATGGATTGACAATTTCTAGCAAAAACAATGCATTTTAAATAACATCTTCTTCCTCATCTGTTTAGCCTAGAAGAGTTTTTACTTTATTTCTGGTGTCAAATACATTTAACTTCCAAGTCATAGAAAATACAGTGTCTTCTTGAGTAAATGTGTAGGTTAAAGGGTAGAGGTGGTCAAATGAAAGACATCGAAAGCCCCTTTTATAATCCTCCAACTCTGAAAAAAAAAAGAAAAGAAAAGGAAAAAAAGCTAGAAGAGGCGTGGCTTTGGGGACCACAGACGGAGTCAAGCAGGTGCTCCCTCCCTCTGTCCTGGTAGTAAGATTCCTAAAATATGCACTCAACAAAACATGAGTAAAACTGTTTGGGGCAAGAGCAGATAACATGAGTTATTAGAGTGACAAGATATCAATATGTGGTTTTCATTGGCTTATGGACAAGAGGACCGGGTTCATATTGTGTTACATAATAGACGTGTGTGTCCATTGAGAGTATTTCCAACTTGTTTTTTTACACTATGGGTTAATTTTACCTGTTAATTCACATTTAAGAGTCTGCTCGGAGTCCAATTTCCCTAAACATGTAAGAAAATGAATTACTCTAATTAATAGTAAGGTCTTACTCAATCCTGCTCATGTTGACCCCGGGTCGACTGAGACAGCTGCGTCTGTGCCAGTGGCCCTGTGAACTTATGGTGGAGGCACACAGAGGGGGGCTACTCAAATGCCAAAGCTTCTGTATCTTTCACTGTGCACACCACTATGTAGTGTCCACTGTGGCACATCTGAGATATAACTCTCAGGCATGTATTAGCTGCGAGAGAAGTCAGACAAGCTCGATGATGTACCTCTACAGAGAGTAAAGCCTATCTGATAGCACCTCGGATGTTAAACTATGCTTTGAGGGAGCTGGTGAAATGATCCCTGGAAGACAAACAAGCCGTACTGGCTAACATGACACCCCTCAGAGGCAGAAAAACTTTCACAGGGGCTTATCCAATAAGACAGATTTGCTTTGCATGGATAACACTGATGAACTGGGGTCTGTGATAAGCCATTCTGGTGCTGATCTCTACTGAGGTGTCTGAACTAACTATTTTACTGCAAATAAAAATGATGAAATTCAACCATGTCACTATATGCAGCTTAAAAGGTCACTATCATCCAACTTTAAGATGTCACTCCTTGGTCACTATGAGCCTCTGTCATTTGCCTTGTGCTTACCTGTAGTTTCTGGGTTATCTTTCAGGATGATAATTAGGTCAATATTATCACCATGTTTCTCCCAAATAACCCCTACTATCTCTTTGAGTCCTGACACTCTACTTCCTGCCTGTCACTTGGAGGGTGTTAGAAATAGGAGAGGACGTCTTGGTGTGAAGGAGGAGTGACTCTCCTGACGTCCATACCCCTTGTATAGTCACAGAAGCTGTCAAATGTCGTGAAAGAGCGAATCACTGACGAGAAACAGAAAAAAGACGGGGCCCGCGTTGGCAAGCAGCTGCAGTTGTTTCCAAAAAAGTATTGGGTATCCAGTAACTGCCCAGCCAAAATACATATTTGACTCACTACAGCCCAGGCGAGCTCGCACTCCAGCTTGGCGTTCAGTGTGGTTCGGACGCTCCGATCCTTTGATTCAGTTTCTTTTGTTTTTGGTCTGTGTGGACACCCCCCAACACTAAGCAGCCATGGATGCCATCAAGAAGAAGATGCAGATGCTCAAGCTCGACAAGGAAAATGCCTTGGACAGAGCAGAGCAGGCCGAGTCAGACAAGAAGGCAGCCGAGGACAGAAGCAAACAGGTCGGCATCCAGTGTGACTCACACTCTGGCGCTTTTACGCACGGGTGCGCTTGGCACAGTGCGCCTGGCGCTGCATGTCTAGTCTCTTTTCATTCTGGATTAACACTTGTATTTTCATAGGACTGCAGGATCTCTTTATGATCAAATCCATTTTCCTTTTAGCTCATTTTGCTATAAATTTGGAACTGCTTGAAGGTGAAATCAATCAATTAAATATTATTTATATAGCACCAAATCATAACAAAAGTTATCTCATGACACTTTGCAGATAGAGCTCAAACCAGACTCTCAAGCCAATTTACAGAACCCAACAGAACTCTACAAGAGCAAACACTTGCAAACACATTTATTAATTTTAACTGCGCTTTTAAATATGTATCACTCACTGTATAAATCATTAATGTTAACCTGTTTGCACATACTGTGAGATGTCCCATACTGGTACTGTGATGATGCTGTTTGTCCACATGCAACTAAACACAATCTGTATTTTCTGTCCTCCAGCTTGAGGATGACCTGGTGGCACTGCAGAAGAAGCTGAAGGCAACTGAGGATGAGTTGGACAAGTACTCTGAGGCCCTGAAGGATGCCCAGGAGAAACTGGAGCTCGCTGAGAAGAAAGCCACAGATGTGAGTTGGGCCAGACTGGTGGAGGCGCACCAGTGTGACGCCGGTTCCCTCCTCCCTGACCTTGAACCACCCCTGGGCTCCATTTAGGAAAACCAAATCCTAACACCCTGAACGCATCTCCACTAGTGATTTCATTATGAAACAATCGATTAAAGGAGACTTTAGGGCTGTATATGAATCTATGGATGGTTAAATTTAGCTATGTGCTGTATATGGTAAGGTCACAGCCTACTGGCTCAGCAGTGCATTCCACAGCCATTTGGACGAATCTTAGGGCCAGTGTAGGGTTTCAGTCGAGCCTTTTACAAGCATATTTGGCCCGTAAAATCCTTGACAGATTTGTGGTCGTGCTGGTTTCAGTTGGCACTCTAGCTGCAGTGATGTCCAAGTCCGATTAAATTACCGGTTTATTGACTATGTCTAACGTTACACCAATTATTTCTAACGCGTGACGTCACAACCAGCAGAGACGACGTAAAGTATAACAATAGAACGTAGATATTTTAATATAATTACGTAGCAATGAAATAACGTAAGACTGACAACTTTAGAGTCGATGGAGTAACTTTATTAATTGACTGATTGATAGAGACATTAGAATAGATTGAGTCTCTAATAAGAATTTAAATAAATAAACTAAATGATAAATAGACAAAATACACACCAAATTAGGCCTAGACATTTGGCGATGGCTAGAATAGCTGAATAATAATAATAGTAATAATAATAATAATATAAAATGGAAATAAGATCAGAATCATAATATGGGTAAGTGCAATATCCAAATTACAGCATTTGCAGTTTTTCCTAAAGCTAAATGTGTCATAACATAGCATTTTAATGAAGCATTACTGTATGACTGCAACTCATCACAATTAAGTTTTATTTCCGTATTGTTCAAAGTTAGTGGCTATTCCACAAGGTGTGTGTTAGCAGCAATAAAATATGTTGGGAAACAAATGTGAGACAACTAAGAATAAGAATTGGAATATGGATAAGGATACGAATAAGAATAAGAATCAGAATACTAATAACTATGAGAATAAGAATATGAATAAGGATACGAATAAGGATAAGAATACAAATAAGTATGAGAATAAGAATACGAATAAGTATGTAAGTTTTATTTATAGAGCACTTTTCACAGACAGGGGGTCAGAAAGTGCTTTACAGTGCAGATACAGTTAAAAGCAATTAAAATATACAGAGTAATATACAATTTTAAAATGCCATTAAAATAAGGATGCAAATAAGAATAAGTATGAGAATTAGAATACGAATAAGGATACGAATAAGAATAAATAGAATAGAATAGAATAGAATAGAATAGAATAGAATAGAATAGAATAGAATAGAATAGAATAGAATAATACTATACCAAATGTCTATACCAACGCTCGGCCTTGTTAGAAAAAGACCTCAATAAATTCACAGACTAAATCCCAGGAAATATAGACCTGATGCAGGTTCAAAAGATTGCTCTGCCTGGATCACAGCAAACACTTAAAATCATCATCATCATCATCGCCATCATCATCATCATCATCCACATAGACTTACTTATCCATGTAAACAGTTGTATTTTAGTAGTGTTGTCTCCAGACTGAACCCTGTGATGTTTGGGGCTGTGATTTTGACAGGGTTAGCCCAATTTACCGCCAGGGGATGCACTCAAAACAATGAATAATCCAATTTCATGTTTAGCCTCCAAAAGTAAAAAATAAAAAAATAAAAAAAATTTAAAACTCGTATTTATAAGGTTGTGACAAAAACTTTTAGTCCTTTTATTTTTAAAATTCATTTTATAATTACAATTATTTCTGCGTCAAATGGGTTACTTCCGGGTTGATGGCACGTCCCAATCCTCATCAACGGTTGATTAAAGGCGTTGGGGGCAGGGATCAAAGACGCCGCATCACCCTGCGTGTACGTCCGAGTGGAGGTAGCCTGTACTCAGCCCAGCAAAACTAGCTTAGCTCAGACAAATAGACCAAAAAAATGGCCGGTGGGAGCTCTCTGGAAGCTGTGAAGAAGAAAATCAAGTCGTTGCAGGAACAGGCCGATGTAGCGGAGGAACGGGCGGCGTCTCTACAGCGGGACCTGAACGTGGAGAGGAGCGCGAGGGAAGCAGTAAGCCGATGCTAATGATTTAAGGCAATTAGTCCCCAGGCTGGCGACGGCATTAGGCGTAAATCTGGTCAAAAAGCGTGGCTGCGAGGCCCTGTCAGCGGCGGTTTGTGCTCAAATAGAGCCAGGTAACAGGTAGATGTGTTGGAAATGATCCCACCGGGGGATGTACGCCAACGATGGTTAGATGAAACCGGTAATAAACAAACAAACAGCAGTGTAACAAGTAGGCTAATGTTCCAGCAGCACAAAACCATCTTTTGCTAGTAGCATTACAAAGGTAGCAGTGTTTTCCTATCAAATAATACGCCTGTAGCATCTCTGGTGCTTTTCTGTTTATAGAACAAGAATCACTAGAGGAAGGGAAATTCAGGATTTAGCTTGTAGAGAGTAAAAATTGTAAGTAATTATAGCCACTTTGTTTTTATTATGTATAAATTAGCATATGTTGGGTAAAGTTCTCTATGAAATGAAAGAAAAATGCTTGATCCTGTCACTGGGAATGGTCCTGACCCATCCCATACATGTTAGGAGCCTACTCTGGGTGGGGATGTGAGATTTTCAGGCTGCTGTTCCAAACTTGGCTGGAGCTGATATGATTGTGTTGTTTTGTTCACTTAGGCTGAGGGTGATGTAGCTTCCCTGAACAGACGTATCCAGCTGGTTGAGGAGGAGTTGGACCGTGCTCAGGAGCGTCTGGCCACAGCCCTGACCAAGCTGGAGGAGGCTGAGAAGGCTGCTGATGAGAGTGAGAGGTGGGTACCACACACACCTGGAAAACACATCACTGCTTAATAAACAGTGGCCCATCTCTGTTATTCTATCTGTGTGGCCTCTTTGAATCAGGTTTTTAGTATGACAGAACTTCACAGCAATTGCAAGAATATGACTAAAATAAGTGAAAGGATGTTCTTACAAATGAAAATAAAATGCATTTGTTGCATTCTGTTAGTTACGTTAAAAAAAGATCTTTCACATAAATGTATAAACAAATATATGAGTAAATCACAGATCCTTTAGACACCTGCAGTACTTGAGATTCTCTTTACATCCCTCAGTGCTGCCTCCTATGGCTGGAAGTTGTATTGCAAGACTATTGAGAGAAGACTGGAGTTTAAATGAAGTGACAAAGTAGTTTTCTTCAGTGATGCTTAGCTTAATATCATCTTTGAATAATCACAAATCATGAAAATACTTTTAAGTCTTATAGAAGACAACAGCTGCTTTTCTGTGTACTCCACAAGAGTGAACTATCCTTCATACTCCAGCTGATATATGTTGGTGTGATTGTGATCCTTATGATTACTGACCCGGTCATGCGATTATCTTTCTCTCAGAGGCATGAAGGTCATTGAGAACAGGGCAATGAAGGACGAGGAGAAGATGGAACTGCAGGAGATCCAGCTGAAGGAGGCCAAACACATTGCTGAGGAGGCTGACCGCAAATATGAGGAGGTGAGTTTTCTCAGCTGTTCACAGCACTTCAAACCGTGAACTCTGAGCATTTCATAGTCGTTTATTGAAGTGCAACAGCTGATATCTTGTGTCAAGGCAGCAGAGACCACATTTCTTACCTAAAATACTTGTATAACTACCTACACATGAATATTGGTAAAATGAGTTCAAGGATTGGATTGAATCATGCATTATTGTAATCAAATCACACTTAACATTGTTTGCTGTGACTCTAGGTGGCACGTAAGCTGGTGATTATTGAGAGTGACTTGGAACGTACAGAGGAGCGTGCTGAGCTGTCTGAGGGGTAAGAAAATAATTTTTCCAATAATGTTTCACTTCAGATTTGGACTATCTCATTCATGTCTCTAAAGAATGTCAACAAGCCAAATTTACACCCCATCTTGCAGGCCTGTCCTATAATGTTCCTTTGCAATTGATCTTCTTTTGCACCTGTCTTTTTCCTGTCTGCGGTATCTGCACACATATTCCCTACTTGTTCCACCAAACAATAAATCATCAGCAAATGCTCAGAGCTTGAGGAGGAGCTGAAAACTGTGCAGAACAACCTGAAGTCTCTGGAGGCTCAGGCAGAGAAGGTAGGATGGCTGACCAAAAGGATTCTTTGCAAATTCTCCACATTATCCACAGTTTTTTTTTTTTTTTAGCTTTGATAGTTGTCATCTGTGATTAATGCTGTTCTATGTTTGTAACCACAGTACTCACAGAAGGAGGACAAATACGAGGAGGAGATCAAGGTCCTGACAGACAAGCTGAAGGAGGTGAGCTTACAAGACCAATGGCAGTTTGACTACCCTACAATATATATACATCTTTCTGAGGCTGTTATTTTTAGTCTACACTTTATTCCATATAGGCATTTTATTTATTAGGTAATTAAGTTTGTTACAAATAAGGTTTAGTTTATCTTGACAATACTTTTGTAGCTTTAACACTTTGCCACAGTAAAGCACTTCTAATGTTATGCTAATGTTCGTTTTTGTCCCACTCAGGCTGAGACTCGTGCTGAGTTTGCTGAGAGATCAGTCGCCAAGCTTGAGAAGACCATTGATGATCTGGAGGGTATGAGTCTTTTCCCTTTAATCTTTAAGCATTTGTGCAGTTTGTCACAATTATCTCAAAATGTATGGGCTAACTTTGTTAAAGGTGCAATATTGATTGACCTGTCGACACAGAAGATTAAGTTCGTTAAAGCTTATTGGTGTCTCCTCAGAGTGGCTTTGTTTTTATTGTAAGACTAATTTTCTCTAATTTCTCAAAGGGACAACCGAGAAAAAAACATTTTGTCAACATTTATACACCTGTCTGTTAAATAGGCCTCAGGGTAGCACTGTGGATCATGCAAAGCAGCGTTCCACAAAGGCTGTTGGGATATCATTCATATTGGCAACGGCGTTTCTCACCATAGTGCTGTTTCACACTCTACTGTAGTGACCGTTCAAGGCCACATAGTCCTGAGCAGTCCTCAGGGTCACGGAACATGTGAGGCAGTTTCTCTGTGACTCCTCCGGAATCTGACACAACATCAGCAGCTGTTACATGTGCCCTTCCTATTTCTGTCCTGCTTTTTTCAGTTTCTCTATTTGTGTTATCCTTTGCCTTCTGTTCTTTTGACTCGGTTATTTTTTCTTTTGTCTTGTTGTTTTATTTCTGATCCTTCACTGCCACTTCATTTTTACTATAACCACACAATAGATGAGCTGTATGCCCAGAAACTGAAGTACAAGGCCATCAGCGAGGAGCTGGACCACGCCCTCAACGACATGACTTCCATGTAATTCACCACATGCTTTTGTCTGTGCTGTGCCTTAGTCTTTGCCTCCTCTAACCACTCATCCAGCGTACCATAGCTCCCCCTTGTGGCATGATTGAGTGCAGTGATTTTACTTGGTTAAATTAAACATGGGTAGGGGTCCTCTTCAGTGTTTGCCTTTCTTTAACTACATGAACTACAGTCATTTGTGGCTAGCGTCTTAGGCTAGATCTGCCATTTGGATAACTACTAACAGCCTTTAGGAGTAGTGCCAGATTATTTTTTTTTTGTTTCTATGCCAACATGATTTCATTAATCTTCATCATTTCCTGTAAGTTTCCTCTCATAGTTCTGCATCCTTAGTTGCCTATTTGGGGCTGCATGTCATTTACCTTTCATTTTTTTCCCTTTATTTCTCTCTCCGACATCTGTTTTTCTGTCTTTTCACAGCTAAACTTTTACACTCATTCACCCCAGAAGCCAGCCGCTGGTTGAGCGTCATCATCTCTCTCCTGTGCAGCTCCGCCCAACTTTCTTTCTCCTCTGTCTCTGTATTTCTTTACTGCCCTGCTACTACTGCACATTGGGCGATGGCTGCCACCATTCATGTGTATATCTCTCATGCACATCTTTGAGCCGTGTTTCTTTCTGTAAAATAAACATTCTTACATCAATGTCAGCCCTTCCCCCTTTCTCCTGCCATGTTTCTTCATTTTCATTTGTCCCATCTTTTTTGATTTGTGTCTTAAATGTGTTTAATTTATTTTGTCGAGTAGCTTTTTGAATAAACTCTGAAGCTCCTCTCCCATTCACTGTTCCTTTTTCTGTTTGAGAGGACTGTTGCTTTGTTTAACAGCGCTTCTGGAGTACAGACTGATTTATTGCCATATAATAAAGTAGTGCCCACTCTAGAAACAGAAGTCATGACAGGTTACAAGCTCTTTTAGTTTACATGCTCTTGTTTGAACCTTGACTGCAAGATTGGATTGAAAAAATACTATTTTACAGCTATGATAGAGCGGAGAATTTTTCAGTTGGATATTACTGATGAAGTGTGTTGATCCTTTAGGGTGTGTGGCCTCCTTTTTAGGGAACTTTGTATTGAAGAAGTTTAGTTGTGAAACTACAATATCTCTTGCATATTATTTTGGCTGAAATATGCATCAATTACTGGTAAGCTTTCAAGTTTCTTAAAGTGGTCAGTGTTAGTGATGCAAACAGACTACATTAAATCTCACAGTACCAATTACAATATCAAATTCCTTCTGCTCTAAATAACAGGGACAAATAGGGTTTGTGACATTTTGGAAATGTGAACAACTGATATTGAATTAACCTGCTATGTTCAGAGGTCATCAGATAAAAGGCTTGTGTACAGGACTAACATTTGTTTTGAGATTTACATAGAATCAGCCGTGTGTCTTTGGTACTAACCTCCTTTCTATCTCTTTCCCCTTTCTCTTACCTGCTTTCTGACGGTCAAGACCATCTATACAAGCAGCTTGAGAAAAACCGTCTTCTGACCAATGAACTGAGAGTAGCCTTAAATGAGGCATAAACTCAAACAGCCTTTTGTATACTTTAACCCCTCTGAATCCTAAATGGCTAGGCAATGTTGTCATTTATAATGTGTCATGGACACAAATCTCCAACTAAGAAATGCTCAACAAAGATAAAACTGTATAATATTCACAAAATGCATGCAAACTGTGGTTTCTGGTGGAAGGTCAGACATCAGTCTGAAAAATTGTGGAATGGGTTTGATATTTTTTCTTGGTTATTATCAGGGCTGTAGTGCATTTGTTATATTGACATTTGCTTGGTGTTGTTGGATTACTCTAGCAGGGAATGGACAAGTGCAGTCACAGCAAGGTCAACTTTGTAATTTGGGAAAAAACTAATTGCTGTCCCAGAAGTTGTAAACCCCACACCAAGGCCTTAGATAGGAACAGTGAACAAATCTACCAAATTAAGTGCTTAGTAATACAGGACAAGGACAAAAGCGTTCAGTTTGGTGTATCTCAGTGATGAGAGAGGTGACAATGTAGCGGTTACTTCTGCTGTAAAAAAAATAAATAAATAAAACAAAATGTGCCTTTCTGAACTACTACAATTCTCCATTTACTAGACTCTCTCTGGTACAACAGGGTTGTAAACACCATAAAACACTGACCTGTAACAGCAAATGAAGTTTCAGAGTAATACTATCGAGAGGATTGATTAGTTTCTTTTATGTTTATCTAATAAAAGTGTAATGTTTTTTATTGACCTTTCTGTAACAATCTTGGAGTGATGTTGCATGTTATGGTCCATTAGCATAAATAAATAATACAGACTAATTTATTTAGGTCCATTTGTCTCTGAGATCCTTCTCATGCAGTGGTTGGTACAGCCCTGATTATAACCTGAGTATTGTATTTAAAGAATGATAGTTCATAGTAACCCACATGGTATCGGAGAAGAGGATTGTACTAACTTAACATTAACACTTGCTATGGGGAAATGAAATGCAGAACCAAAATCCCTCTTTTAAAGAGGTTTTTAACACTATCAGCATATATCTAACATATCGAACAATAATCTACTGGGATGATGCTCTGTCTGTTTTATGTCCTGTGCTGTTGTTTTATGATTTTAACAGATGCAATGCTATATTAACAGATAAACTGACACGTGCTAAAGAAGAGAGCCTGAGCGTAAAGCAGACGCTGGATCAGACTCTAATGGAGATGATTAACATTTGACCCAGCTCTGTCCCCCACCTCCTTATCTTCTCTGAGCATGGCTGCCTCCTGTACTCTGTGCAGCCGCTGCAGATAATGTGGGCCTTTGTGTTTGTGAGTCTCTTCGACCTTGTCATCAACAAAAAAACAAGATCAACACAAGGTAGCACAAACAGTTCATCTGCACTGTTTCCACACTGTACTCAAACAGCAGGTAAAACTCACTGTTTGTCTTTAATAGGTTTACATGTATATGTTGGGAGATTTTGCACTTTTTTGGGAAGAGTACTGCACATAATCATCGTGAACAAAGCCATACATTAAGCCAAGGTTGTATAAAGGGACTTTTATTGTGTGTATTTTTGTACAGTCGCCTGTGTCCTTGTTTTCTGTGTTAACATTTATTCAGTGTCTGTAAACTACACTTCCAGTTTAGCAAGGAAGGAATTGTTATCACAGTCGCTTGAATGTACTGTAATATTTCCAGCTAAATGAAAAATGTTTGCACATTGTACCTACTTTTCTGTTAAATGTATAAACATTTTTTTCATGAGAACTGATTTGGTTGATTGTTTTTGTTTGGTCTCCCATTTTTAAAATGTAAAAATCATGAATAAATGGTAAAATGAAGTATCATACTCTGAAAGTCTAGTTTTATTACTTTTGTATTGTTGTTGGATAAGGCCAGGGGTGTCCAATCCTGGTCCTCGAGGGCTGGTATCCTGCATGTTTTAGATGTGTCCTTCTTCCAGCACACCTGACGGTTGTTATCAGGATTCTGCAGAGCTTGATGATAGGCTGATAATGTGAATCAGGTGTGTTGGAAGAGGAATACATCTAAAACATGCAGGATACCGGCCCTCGAGGACCAGGATTGGAGAACCCTGGACAAGGCCATCATGACGGGAATACTCAGCCTTTTAGGTTTCTGTGGGCCCAAAGCTGTAGAGCAGGAGTGTCCACATCCAGTCCTCGAGAGCCACTATCCTGCATGTTTTAGATGTATCCCTCTTCTAACACATCTGATTCACATGATAAGCCTATGATCAAGCTCTGCAGAAGACAGATAATGACCTTCAGGTGTGCTGGAATAGTGGAAACATTTAAAACATGCAAGATAGCAGCCCTGGAGGACCAAGATTGGACACCCCTGCTGTAGAGCCCTGGTCCTCATTCCTGTGGAGGGATGTGTCTAATCTTATATTTTATAAAAAATCAAATACTATAATGATTTTGAATGTTATTTATTTTTTAAAAACAAAGTTGTGTGTTAAATATAGTAATGAAACATATGTCACCAAAGACTGATCATTTTAAAAGTATCTTAATAAAATCTTTATTATAATGGTGCGTCACACTAAACAAACACCTCACTCCGTTACTTTTTTGGATGCTCACTCCGTTACCATTAATGTCTTTTAAAACTAAAATAAAAATGTTATGTTTCATTTTTGGATATAGTGTACTCTAATATATTAAGAAAAGCATGGTATGCTAAGTATTTGCACTTTCCTTGAGGAACAGCACTTTTTTGGAATTTTTTCCAAACCTTGAATAACTGCTGTATATTTTTCCTCACTATTACTTTGTCAGTGATAATAAATTCATATTTTTATTAAATATTTGGTTATTATTCCTTAATGGCATGTTAAAGTGCTTGCTTAGACCTACAATTTGAGCTATTATGGTTGCTGCTAAATACTCTTTTAAAAACAGATATGGAATGATTAGTATGACTGCACAGTGCTTTCTCAGCTGCTCGCTTGTCCAGGCCCTCTGCGCATGTGTTCGCCCTGTCATACTCCCCCTGGCCGCAGGGGGCAGTGTGTTGTC
>JAPTMW010000018.1:18900522-18913666 GCA_029822955.1 Ostorhinchus angustatus | reverse complement strand
CTCCACTTGATTATAACTGATTTTCTTTTTTTTTTTTTTTTTTATTATATTTTACTAAAAAAATTAGTTGCACATTAATTCATAACTGTGATCTAACAAAAGGGCAAATATGAACCATGTTTGCTGTTCATATGACTTATAATTGGGATAATGAAGTAAACATTTGTTGAGTATTTTAACATTAAATTGTTTGATTGTGTCGTTTTGAAAACTCAAAACTCTAGCGGGTCCACCAGACCCATGAACACTGGCTGAGAAATAAAAATACTAACACCACACAATTAAATAAACTGTAACGTCTGTGGGGTCAGAGCAGTGCATTAGGTGAGATCAAGTCCTCAACGTAGCTTTGTGGGGTTTACTTACGTACTTTTATTCTCTTAGCTCTGGTTTTCTGTTGGGTAAAATTGACTAAAACACGTGAGATAAAATCAATCATAAATGTGATTGATGAGAAGTTGGCTTTGGAAACAACTGAAATAAGCAAAAGGAACTAAGTGCTAGAGATAATGTGTGCCCATTCTCTGTATTAGAAGCTCTTTTTTCTTTCTAATTCTTTATGTTTACCTCTATTGTTTTTATATAATGGGAAATAAATGTTTTCAAGTCATCCAAGGACCACCTACATAGACTCATTTTCAATACTCCTCAAACACAGAAGTGGAAATCTGTAAATGTGTTTACTCATGCTCCTCCCATCTGCCATACCACACCATGTCAATAATATTAAGATCTGTGAAATCTGGAAGCATTTCTTGGCTTTAGCTAGGAGATGTCACATTAAGAATTACAATTTACAGGTAATGAAAACCAATGAAAATGAACTGAATAGCTTTTATGTCTAGAATATATATATAATGTGCTTAACAAATTTATTAGACCATCTTTCCCCCTCAGAGATCATCCGGCATCATGAAACGCTTGAACCCATAAAGACCCAGTGCTACTTTTGTGGTAGTTCCCACATTAATTTTTTTTTCTCTATTTCTACCTTTCTTAACTGATTTATTGCCAATTGTTTTTTTTTTTTTATAATATTATCTTCTGTATTTTGCTTTTTTTTTTTTGGAGTAAATCATGTATTTTCCTATGTTTAACTCACAGATCATATAAATGTTTATGAAAACTCAGAGTAAATTCAAAGTTAATTATATCAAAATGGAGAAAAATTAAGAAAAAGTTACTTTTTCAGCAAAGATCTTGCTAACTAAATGTAAAAACAAGTGTGTCCATCCACTACCACTGATCCAACTCCATGGGTTTTACTTGTGAATCAATGTTGTAGAAGATGACGGTGTTTCCACGGTAACTACGGAGCCTCTGAACGTCCAAATGGGTCATATCTGATGACCATGAAAAGATGACGAACCGTATTCTACACCAATTACTTACATGGATTGATAGGATTAGTGGATCAGCAGGTATTAACCTGTTCATATCTATAGATGGTTTGTGTCACCGGTGGCTGTTTGGGTCTCTGTGGGTTAATGCGAACTTTTACTTTCAATGAGCTCTCGACGTTTGACCATTTTGAACAGGAATGAGGAATTTCACACTGAATTCAACTTTTTGTTTTCAAACTTCAGCTCACTGGGCTTCACTGAGAAGTCAGAAGTGAATCTAGCACAACATTCATTAAAATTCCCTAAAACTACTTTTTCTGTTCAGATAATGCAGGTATAAGTAAATAATCATAATTTGACATATTAAGACACAATAATGTGACTCACTATTTTTTCTGGGGGGGTTTATACAAGAGTAAACTTGACAATTCATGAATAATAATTATTATATTTTAGCATTAAAACAGCATGTTGGTTAACCCTTGATTGGGCAAGTGATTATTTTTGGTCATTTTGGCATACATTACAAGACAGTGACAGAAACAGTTCCAGTGAGGACAGTGAGTCAACAATCTCAGGTCCAATGTGGTCTACAGGGTCTGTAAGGTCCACCTCTACATGAACAGTGAGTGGACCTGCTTTGCTCAGTACCATGAAGTAATGGTACTAATATAAGAAATGATGTTCAAAGGGATCATGTGGAGGTGGACAGAGGTCTGGATCAAGTCTAATGTTCTAAAAGTGATGTTCTAATGTTGTAAAACACATGGTCCTTTCACCTTACATGTGTTTTATTTTTTATATATATATTTATATATATATTTATATATATATAGTTACTTATTGGATTTTTTTTTTTTTTTTTTTTGCCACCAACTATGGTAACTTCAATGACCTTGATTTTTTACATGACGATAAGAATTTTGGAACCTTTTCAGAAAAGTAATAAAGTCTTGTTATGTCTTCCAATAACACTAAGGCTGAAATGTTGGATTTCAGAGTATTTCTATGAGTGACCTATAAAGGGTTAAACAGCTTCTACGTACTCATGTATCAACAATTACAGAAACTAATTTAGGGCAGCTGTGGCATAAGCCTTACAATGGGTGGTGGTCTAATAAATTCGCTGTGCACTGTATATGTGGAAAAGGACTGGGTAATTAGCCCATGATTATGTAGACAGACTCAGGCTCAGAAGTGGTGGTAAACTCTTTTCATGTCCAGTATTTGATATATCCCTTATGCTGTATAAATAAAGTTTGATTTGTTAACTGACGGATCTGTGGGATGGATATTTTTCCTTCCACACCCATCAACTTTTTTTTTCTAAAGTTACTGATGATTTGCATTTCTTGTCTTGATTTACTGTTATTTATTGGTGTTTTGTGTCTCCTACTTCCTGCGGGCGCACTTTGCTCCTGCTTTCACCAGACGCGTAAAGTCTATTATCCAATTAGCGGCGTTAGGGAAGGGGTCGTCCTTGGCACGGTGATTTCCCAATTAAAGAGGAACACGTGTATTTGCTTGCCTACTTAGAGACATCTAAACGGTGCATTCGCCCCTTCACAAGAAAAAGCCACACTTAAGATCTCTGTGAAATCTCTAAAACAGAACCAAAAAAGCCATGTACGCTTTGGTAAATGCCTTCATACGCTGCGTCTCCTTCCTCTTACCTCCCTCTTGGCTTTGTGTCAGCTTTTGCTTGTGGGTTGGGAATGCGTGCGATGAGACGCAGCCACGGCCCAATCCCAGAGCTCGTTTCAAAAGCAGAAAGCCTCTTACATATGAGGAAGTAGAAGCAGCAGCAGCAGCAGCAGCAGTAGAAGCACAAGGAGGCTCCAGCCCATCGGTCGCACCAGGTCCAGGCTGTGTCTCGCTGGCTGCTACAAGCCCCGCTGCTCCTCAGGGCCCTTCCTCGGGTCGGATTTGGATCGGGGGTCTCTGGCGAGCCGTGGAGCGCGTCTTTGGAGCCCCCTGGGTCCTTCTCCGCCGTCACTGGTGCCCTAAGAAACCTCGAGCAGCTTTACGCACCCCGTATCCTGTCTGTGCCTTCGAGTCGAGCAAGATTAAAAGCTTTCAGGGAGGCGCTGCTGCTGCTGCTACGAGCGAGGGAAGGGAAGGAGAGGGCGGACGCACCTTGTCTTATTCGAGGAGCATGAGTGGGTCAGTGGGGATCCCCGATCTAAGCCCGTCGGAGTGCGCTTCGAATGCGCCAGGGGAGCAGGGCATTGATGAGGTAATCACCGTGGATCAGCACTCGCAGGAGATGGGGACGGTGACGATAACAGTGGCCATTCAAGCTGCGGAGGACGAGGAACCGGAGGAAGTGTCATCTAATAATATTGACTTCCTTGGGGCTGGGAGCTGTAGTGAGGACGAAATAGGACGACATGACAAATCAAGGTCTGATAATGTGCTGCGTTAATTGATTGAAACCGCCTGTTACACTGCAACTAACTAACTTCTACTCTCTCCCCAAACCAGGGAGGTAAAGTGGGGTCAGTAAAGTTATGGATTTACTAAAACATTATGCAGTCACGGTTGTGCAACATTCAGTCTAGTTCTGCGTAGGATTTTTATGCAGTATTGGCTGCTAACTTCAGCTGGAGCACAGCCAAGACGCGTGGAGCAGCTTGAATACTTGGAGAGGGTTTTTTTGTGTCTGACTGAAAGTGTGCCAAATTTGTTGAAAGCTACTGCAGAACTGAAGAAGTATAGTACCGACAGGTGTGTTACAAGACTGTACACAACCTGTAACGGACAGTGGATGCCTCACAGCGCACTTGTGGGATTTATTATCCCATAGGTAGGACAGTGGGGAGTGTTTAACCACCTGTAGGCAGCATCCGCGCTGTAAACCAGACACCTGAGAGAGATAAAGGATTGCACCTTCTCTTTAATCTAATTCCCCTACGTCAGGGCTGCTATTTTTATCCCCTGGCCTATAAGTTCCCTATTCAGACTACGTGCGCCAAGAGTGAGTCAGTGATTGAAAGGCCAAAGGGGAGAGTAAGTCTGTGTCTCTCTCATGCAAAAGGTTTTAGTCTGTGCACACCCATGGCCACATTCTGTGATTATTTCTAACTCCTGGGAAAGCATTTGTTTTGCAGCACATGTATCACACAGGATGCATTTTGAGCTCATTTACCCCCCCCTTACAGAAAAACCACAGGGAAACGAAATCTGCAAGGTGATGTGTTTCTGTAGGCTACATGTGACCTTACATCTTCTATTCCTACAACACACTTTCAGAGACTGTGTGTCTGTGGCTGATGTCTAAACAGCAGCACGAGCAGACTTCCCCACAGTGCATCCAGGGCTTTTCTGTATTCCTCTCATCCCTGTCCTGTTGTCTTCACATGTTAAATGTGTCGTGTGTAAATGGAGACGGTGTTCTCTGCTAAATGCTCATGGTTGTCTTTATCTGACATCCTGAGGAAGCGGTGGACTCGTGCCAGCTGTGTGGTCAGCCGCATGGAAAGCTGTTGACTGAGAGTGTACGAGGGAGGGAGGAGGTGATGAGTCATCCACAAAATTTCATTCAGACCCTCACTCTGATCTGCAAAGCTACCTGACTGTACTACTTTACAGGCTCAGCCATGTGTCTGACTGAGATCAAACTGTGCTCTAAAGCCTCAGCTATGCAGTGTTTGTACCACTTTGGTAAATCATGTGAAGCTGATTTTGGTGGACCACCATATTCTGTGTGGGAGGGAGAGGCTGTGACTCTGCACCTATCAGATGGAGAGGTCCTGGCAGTTTCAAGACTGGTGACACACTGGTGTCAAGGTCTGGCATTGAGGGATGGCAAGTATAGCTGGAGACACAGCTTGTCACTGCTGCAAAGGGAATCTGTAGAGGAGGGAGGTACGCAGTCCGTCTCATTTTAGTCAAACATGTTGCAGAGAGAAGTGGCAGTAATAGGCAGTCTTCTTGCCAACAATGTGTAAGCCTCTGGTTTATTGTATTAATGAAACTAAAGTGTGTAACAGTTGTATTCCTGGCAGTTGATGATAAACCATTCTGCTGCTTCAGTGATGGACTACAGAGGCGTCTGTGCTGACCGTGTTGCATGTTGTCTTCCCACACACAGCGGAGCGGGAACCAGTGGAGGGGAGTTGGAGGAGGAGAGCTGGCAGCCCCCAGATCCAGATCTCATCCAAAAGCTGGTTGCTCAGATCGAGTACTACCTATCAGATGAAAACCTGGAGCATGACGCTTTCCTGCTCAAACATGTCAGACGCAACAAACTTGGATTTGTTAGTGTCAAGTTGCTCACCTCATTCAAAAAGGTAAGAATAAATGTGAAGTACTTGTGCATTGAATAGAATGCGTAGTCTACTATTTGGTCCTATGTTTTGATATGTATTTTGATGTTTCAGAGCTGAATGTTTCAAAATGGAAATCTGGCTCTAGTACAAAGCCTGCCCTTTTTTCTAATGCCTAATTTTTAGACTCACCTAAAGGGGATTGAATAGAAGTGACTGTCTTTTTAATATCAGCATGACTAGCTATTTAGGATGCAATGATATTCTCACTTTGATTAAAAACATCTGGTGCTTCTTGGAGCCCATGCAATTTTGTCAGGTTGTATTTAAGACATGTGGATACTAGCACTGAACTGATTTTCATACTCCTTCTCATTTTTAATAAGAAGGATTCAAATAGGAGTTGACAACACTGAGGATGGACTGATCAGTGCAATGAAGCCAGAATTTTGTTTTATTATAGCAGAAATATGGCTTCAGAAAGGATGACTGTTGTAGATTTTTTTCATCTTTATTTTGGAACTGGTTGTACTTAATTGCACAACTTAAACAGGCCAAATATATGATCTAGTGGCTGTGACAGGCCCTCTTTAAACCACTCACACTCTCACCCATGTATTGTCTGTTTGCAGGTGAAACACTTGACCCGTGACTGGAGAACAACTGCTTATGCTCTAAGACACTCAAATATACTTGAGCTGAACGATGAGGGGCGTAAGGTGAGGCGCAAGTCGGCGGTGCCTGTCTTTGCCAGTGAATCGTTGCCAAGCCGAATGCTACTGCTGAGTGATTTGCAAAGGTGGCCGGAGCTGGCCGCTCTGACTGGAGGTGCAAAGGAAAATGGAAGTAGCGAAGGTGGAGCCACTCAGCAGGAACAACTAATGAAGCTGTTGCTGAAAGCATTTGGGACATACGGCGCCATCGCTTCTGTCCGAGTTCTGAAGCCTGGGAAGGATCTGCCAGCCGACTTGAAGAGGCTGAGCGGCCGCTACACTCAGCTGGGCACTGAGGAATGTGCCATTGTGGAGTTTGAGGAGGTGGAAGCTGCTGTCAAAGCCAATGAAGCTGTGTGCAGTGAGGATGGAGGGTCCAGTTTGCTGGGGTTGAAAGTGGTCCTTATTGGCACCAAACCGCCTAAGAAGAAGGTACCTAAAGAACGACCACGTGAGGAGGGAGGGATGCGCAAAAGTCGCTCACTCAACAGCCGAGTACGAGAGCTTCAGTACCACGGAGAAGACTCGGCTTGCAGCTCCTCAGAGACCGAGAGTAACCCCACATCTCCACGACTAGCCCGAAAGTCCCTGTCCTGCAACAAGCTCAGCCCCACCACTGCAGGCATCAGCTTCCAGAACAATCACCTGAGTCCTGGCATGTCCCCCCGTAACAGCCCCTGGTCGAGTCCCCGTGCCAGCCCGTGTTCTCAGCGCAAATTACCACATTCCCAAAAGTCTCCTTTAGCCAGTGAGGACAGACTGAGCCCTGAGCCTGGGCGTCGCTGGGCGGACTACTCCTCAGACAGTAGCCTTACCCCTTCAGGGAGCCCCTGGGTTCAGCGGCGCAAGCAGGTGGCATCTCAGGAAAGCAGTCCGGTCGGCAGTCCGATGCTGGGTAGAAAGATCCAGAATGCCGATGGTCTGCCGCCAGGCGTAATGAGGCTGCCAAGGGGTCCTGATGGAACCCGAGGCTTTCACTGTGTCACTAATGGTGAGAGGGGGAAGTCAGCTGCTACTCAGACTTGATATGTGGAGCATCTTTATGCAGTTATCCCCCAGAAATAAGATGTATTGGAATAATGAGTTTTTCTTGGCCGTGTCAGTCAGCCCCCAGCCACATATGAGACTGTAGATACATTTTTGTTTAAGTGCATCAGTTTTCAGTCTTTGTTATATTTTTATACGACATCTTGAGTTAATATGGTAACATTAGTTATTTACAAATGGAAATTTGAGTGAATGTAAATTCGTATTGCTTTGAGAGAAACCTTTGCCATCACAATAGACCGTGTCATCTCCACTACTGTCTGGACTTTGGTTTTCATGAGGCGGGTGGCAAAAAAATCTTTTTTTTTTTCTCCCCATTGACTAAAGTGTCCTGTCTTGAAGTATGTGTGTAAAAACTCACATTGTCTGTGGATGGTGTATAAATGTAAGTGGCATAGGCACATGGACCTGATAGAGATATCACCATATGCCTTTTCTGTATTTGTCTACTGTGAGTTTAATTTTTACATACTGTTTGAACTGAGGCCATAACCACCCCACTGCCATAAAGGATGGACAGACATGTTTTTTGTTTTGCTTTTATTTTTTTTATTTCAGAATTTTCACTATGCTTTAGCACTTAGTTGGAAGGGGTCTCTTTGAGCCTTGTAAAATGTTTCTTTCCTGGGCAGGTAGCTGCTGTATTTATTTTTTAGCATTTACTTTTTCTTTGTCATTTGTTTTCATCATTCTAAACTCACAGAATGGTATGAGGGATGTTATGGAAAAAGGGAAAACATAGATGCTCTTGTGTTATTGCCTTCGCATATGAGCGGAGGTCTTTGTACAGTGAGACTCCTATTGTACAAATAAATCACTGAAATCAAAGTTGGCCTGTCTATTTCTTTTGTTTTGTGACACATGGAGAGTTTGGTCAAATAGCTGTGATTCAGTTTTTTTGTTTTTTTTTTTATTTTTATTTCAATATGTAAGCAAGACTAAGTGAGGTGTTGTTGTTGTGCCAAAACTGTAGGGCTTCTTCTAGACTTGGAAAGCAGAATTGGCACACTGGTGTGCTGTAAAATGGATAACACAGATGGGAGGATGAACAACTAGTTGATGGTTTATGAGCATCAAAATTCACAAGAAGATAATGTGGACAAAATGGTGGGATGAAACAGTTACATGTTTATTCAAGTTCATGTATATTCTGTTTTTCCTGTTTTAATGCTAATGGTTTAGTCTAAAGAGTCATGTTAAAAAAATTGCATAAACATAAATAGTGAAAATGGGGTATTTACCACCTTAAAATGTAACAGAGCATTTGTAGTCTATAGATTAGGATGAGCTGATGTGGCCACAACTTTTAGATCGGCTTTGTGTTTGATTCCTACCTATTGTTTTTGTTCGGGGGACATGTTTTTGTTGCTTTGAATTTATCTTGTGGGTTGCTGTTGTGTTGCTAGAAAATAATCTCACACAGATCAGATCCGTGGCAGGTTTTCCTCCCAAGCCTTTCTTTGTATTTTTCTGCATTTGAGTTACAACCTCTGTTTTGTCATGGTTTGCTGTTAAAAAATCATCAACGCTGCCACATTTTCTGCTTTTGTTTGACATCAGTGAGGTTCAGATAATGGGCAAACACTGAATAGAAGACCCGCCCACCCCCCTTCCCGTGTAGGTGTTCACTAGACCACTAGACCATATTGTGTTTATACAATTTGTTCCATGGCAGCCATGAAGCCCTGCAGTTCTTTCAAAGTGTTCATAAGCTGTTTTTTTTTTTTTCTTATTGGTTTTGGCAGTTGGATACAGATTGTTTTTTTAACCTATAAAGGCCCAGTGCTATTTTTGAGACAATTCCCCATTTTTTTCCCCCTCTGTATTTAACCTTTCTTACGTGATTTATCACCATTTATCATATTATCCTCTCCATTTTGCATTTTTCTTCAGTTAAAATCCTGAATTTTACTATATTTTACTGATTATGTACTTTAATCACCATGCTGAGATTCCATTTGAGGGTTATCATACCAAAAATAGAGAAAACCTGAGAAAAGGTGACTTTTTCAGTAAAATCTATCACTAACTGTACATGAACCAGGTGTGTCCAACCACTGTCATTTATTAAACTCCGTGGGTTTTACTGGTGAATCAGTGTCATAGAAGATGACAGTGTTTCCATGGTAACTACGAAGCCTCTGAACATCCAAATGGGTCATATCTGATGACCATGAAAAGAAGATAAACTGCATTTTACATCAATTATTTACATGGATTGATAGGATAATTGGATGAACAGGTATTAAACATTTTAGATCAGTAGATGCTTTTGGTCACTGGTGTATATTCGGGTCTTTATGGGTTAAGAAAATATCAGGGAAAATTAGTGTTGGGATTTCTGTGGTACCTTTCACCATATGTGAAAAGAGGTGATGACACGCACATCCAGTCATAAAAAGTGTGCAGGATCCCGAAGAAACAATGGATAAAAGAGTGAAAAAGGTCCGCACAACCTGTGAGCTCCTCAAAAAAAAAAAAAAAAAAAGTTTCACTCTTTTCTCCACCTTTCACCATATAAAAACTACACAAATGTTTTGTCTAGAATGAGTGTTTAGTGAAAAAAATGAGCTTTTTCCAGTGAAAGTCAACATGTAGAAATATCCAAGGGTGGTTAATACTTTTTATAAGAACTGCAATTTAAGATTGTCCACAGGTGGTTTCAAAGGCTACCTAGCAACTGCCGAAAGGTGAGAAATATGTTAGATTCTTGCAGTCAGACTTTACATGGGTACAACATTCTATTCATGGAGTGAGCATAATAAGCAGAAACTAACTATTGGATACAGAGGGTCAGAACAAATGTTAGAACATCCAAAGCTGGGGTGAGACTAAATAGGATTGTGTAAGAGATGCATGAATAAACTTTTGTTCTCCTCTTTGCATAATTGGCTAATCAGACAGTCGTGAGTCCGTCTGTCTTTGAGAGATGATACTCTGGCTCAACTCCAAATCACTGGTCAGTCTATGATTTTAAATAATGGCTGACTGGGATAAGTACTGCAAAATTAATCTATTATTCTCAAAAGACAGATTTCCACATAATTACCACAGGAGATGGTCTCATACTAACACCAAAGGGAACGTACTAAAAAGAAAGCTAACAACCAAACAAAATACTATTGTGCTCATCATGTAGAACTGAGCAGTATCCGCTGGCGTATGAATTAAAAGATATTTAGTGCAGCAATTTATCAATTTACCTGGGACCTCTTGCCAGATTTTTTTTTTTATAAAAACAAAACTGCCTGTATTATGTAGTGGCAAGATTACATGTGTAAAATGTGGTACGTTTTACATCTGTTTGTGCTTAGTATGGACTAAATTATTGCTATCATGTAATTGTGCATTGTGAAACTGTGTTCTATTGTAAACCCTATTATTTACCTTAAAGTTAAATAATCACACCCACTCTCTCTATATATTATTAAATCTGTGGCACACAAATGGGTTTAAAATAGAGCTCAATTTGTACCACAATCACACATTATGGTTATTGAAAACTCTTAATATTTCAGCACAATTAAAAAGAATAAACTGATTAAAGCTTTCCAAAAGATGAACATGTTGCTTGTAGAATGTAGGCGAGCATTATAAACCTCCTCCTAAACTCACAAGTATGACAACTACTTGCATCAGTCTGTGGGTGGGAGTTGTAGTGACTGTAAGTAGGCGGGATCAAGTTTGAGGAACCAGAATCAGGGTGGAGTAAATTTACAACAGTTTCAGCTCAGCAGCCAATTGGAACAGTCCACACAAAATTAACACATCACTATCTCAAGGAGTGATTTTCCCTTCTCTTTTTTAATTTGTTAAAGAATATACTGTATATATAATGCAAATAGGTGTATGTGCCTAAATGTAATTGATTGATTTCTGCATTACATTCAGTAGAGCTACTCTTAAAATAAAACTTGGCACAGTTGCTTTGATGACACGTTACCCTCCCCATCCTTCTGTCACACACCAGCAGGTATAATAAGCTTCTGGCTTCACTCACTGTGTTTAATGTGAGAAAAAGTACAGACATCTGTGAAAATGACCCCAGCTATTAATAGAGCTCTGAATTCTCATTAAAATGCTGCATTCGAGCAGGAGGCCAGACTCATGTTCCCTGGAAACAAAGCATCTGTCCTGTAAGTTCACAATCCTGTGGTGGCACTGACCTCTGACTGATGAAGTGGGGTTAAGAGTGGACTGTCACATTAGAGGATTGATGAAGCTTTGGCCAGAAACATATTATCATCAATGATTTCATTAGGATGATTATGGAACTAAGGAAACAATGATCGACAAGTGTTTTCCTATTAAAAATTTAGAGCAGAATGACCTCATTGGTCTGATTTTTAATTGAAACATTGGAGCAGTGTGGCCCATTAAATCTGTTCCATAAACAATGGACTGCATGAAAACAAGTATTCACTGTTGTTCTACTTCCAAAGCAGGACAATTCCATTTATAACAAATTGTGTTTTTACAAGTTTATTTACATAACTTAAAAAAAAAAAGTAATGTACAGTGTTTCAACAGAAAACAAAATTCTGACAACACAAAGAGAACACACTTTCACATTAGAAAGAGGAGCTGCTTCACTGTTAGTGCACAGAGAATCAATGTAACAACAACTAAGGTGTTGGGCTGAAGGAAAAAGAACATTTGAATGCACTGGATATCTCCATTATCTCCCATACGGGAAACCACAAGTGACTGCAAATTGCTTGTGCAACACATATACGTGTAGACAGTTAGGAGATTCTTATCTTTGTTTCCTAACGCCACATCTCTACCGGTGTCGGCTGCTATTTGAACCTACAGTAGGGGTACTGCATTTATTCATAAAGCAATTGAACTTAAACATTTGTGATGAATATAAAAATTAAATGTTGGATCATTTTAAAAGCTCTCAAAGAAACATTTTTAAAACTGTGTCCGACAGTATTGATTCAATGTAGAAAGAAATCATGCAAATAGCTGTTGAATTCATCCACAGCTACATTCTATTGTCAGGAAAAAAAACACCTGAAACTATTCCCTTCTCTCAGGACATAAATATTACCTTTCCATTTTTCTATTGTTTGGTTTTACACTGGAAATCTGTAGCCATGGTTACAATTTGACCCCCCACTGATGCATTTACTTTCTGATAAAGAAGAAGCAACACATGGCTCCAAAGAAGTTTGTGATTGCACAGCTTCACAGGAAATCAAACCTATCTATATATCAGCATGAGAGAGCCTAACCATTAGTTAAGTCAAAGCAACCGTAAAGGCAAAATTACTGGCTTCTCATCTTCCTGCATATCTCCATTTGCAGAATGTTGACAGGAGTCAGACGCAGAATGATTAGGATTGATCTGACGGTTGTGTGGGAAGAGTTATCCATGTTGCAAGGGGGAAAACACTTCCTGCTTGTTAGCAGATGGGACAGAGATGTGTTGCACAGCAAGCTCTGGGAGGCAAAACGTGCTAAGAACACAGCATCTTCAGTCTTTGAGGGTGAAACAGTATGAAGCAGAGCAGGGTATGGAGCCTCCAACCACGTCTCCAGAGATTTGGTTCAGATGTAGAGCGAACCGTCAGCAGGCCCCACATAACCAACCCCTATGAGAAGCACATCTATCAAAGTCCAGATGCCCAGGCCTCCAAAGCTGAACAGTTTGCCCAGACCCTCTCTCCACTGGCCCAGATAAAACCGATCTGCTCCAAAACCACCAAGTGTAATGCTACAAAAAAGGATGTGAGAAAAAAGAAATGCTATTACATCATACATCCTG
>JAPTMW010000018.1:18774490-18784782 GCA_029822955.1 Ostorhinchus angustatus | reverse complement strand
GAACAATCGATTAGATTTTGGAAATGATCTGGAAGAAATCCTGGATTCTGGATCACTTTAAAATTTTCGTTAACATTACGGTAAATGGAGCCACGGGGACCAGTCAGGTTGGCGGAGGTCTGCTCTCTCCGAGTGCTTTTCTAGTTTATTTATGTATTTATCATTATTACCCACTGACCATAGGCTGCAGACATAATATTATACCCTGTGGTGTTCATTTGTGTGTATGTCCAGTAGTGTCATCACAATTACTCATTACCAAATTTTCCGGTCTCTTTCATTTTTACCCCGTGGCCCTTGCTGCAGGGTATTGTAATCAGTTCTCGTCCGTCTGTCCATCCATCCGTATGTGCTAAAACTTTGGTGTGGACTGAAGGCTTTTTGAAGGTTTTCAAGTGTGGGCACGTTATGTTTAGTGTTTTGGTAAAACCTGGGAAGCTCTTCATTTTTAAGGTCAAATCTGGGTAGACGTCAAATTTGTACGGCAATGTTGACCTACATTTTCCATTTTTGGGGGGTCAGCGTGGGGTCATTGGGAATGATAGGAGAAGCTAGTCCAGATGAGGTGAGGGAATAATGATACTGGTAGGGGAGCAGGGAACAACGGGTACACTCGGCACAGGGCAGCCAGGTTCAGTGTTGGTTTTGTTACCAAACCCCTGAAAGGGAGGCGTGGGTAATGTTTTTGGTTCGTTTTTTGTTTGTTTGGCCGTTTGTCTATTTGTTTGTCAGCAACTTTACGCAAAAACTACCAGACCAATTTCCATGAAATTTTCAGGAACGGTGCAAGATGGTCCAGAATAGATCCCATTAAATGTTGGGGAATGTAGGTCAAAGGTTAAGGTCAAGGTCACCAAAAATGTGTGTTCGCAATGATAAGAGATAGGGCAAATCAGGTCAAACGTTTGCAAGGGGCGGGGTTTGTTGTGCCTGGCACCACTTGTTGTATTTGTTTTACATGTGGAAAATGAGCCAGTTGGTTGGAACTGCATCAATATGGAAATACCAATGAAAGAACCTCCAGTTAAAATGCACTGCATGTCTGGGTGATATTCACTCGTCGCCTGTGCTAATTACTACAAGCAGTGTTAACCTTGTAATTTGTAAAAGGCCTTCCCCAGTCCCTTTGAGGGCCCCAGACTGCTTACACCTCCCTTCAGGTTTTCATCCTGTCCACCACAAATGCTCCCGTGTCTTAAAGCCAGTGCAGAATTAAAATGAGCATTCTTGGGAGCCATGTGAGTCATGCACAACGTCGCCGCCCACATCTGTGTGTGGGGGCTGATGAGTAATCCAGCTCGGTCTGAGGCAGGAGGCGAGCCTTTGAAGCCAAGTCTCAGCAGAGTGGGGAAATATTGAAGCACAGACCAGGCTAAACACACATTTAATGCAAATCTAACACTAGTGAGGTCACACACAAGTGAGTTATTTGATCAAAAATTGATCTAATAGAGTCGATCCCATGGGATTTCAGTGTCTCAGTGAAGTAATGTAAGAGGGAAATGGTGCTTTACAGCAAACAGAGCAGCAATAAATTCATAACTCTACTGACCAAAACAGCACCTTTGTGACAGCAAGGAAGCAGTGATGCAAAACAGGCCTCAGGGTGTATGAATGACAAAGGTTACATGTAATTCTTATGTAACATGTATCATTGCACTGAAGTCACTATAAGCTGAACCATAGATCAGATTGCAGCCATGAAAAAAAGCACTGGAATTTCATCCACTAAGCAAACAACTACACACACATTATTACAGATGTTTCTCCATCATTATGTAAGAGCAACGTCAAAAAGAAAAGGTTGGGACAGCATGTGGAAATGCAAAATAAAAAAAAAAAAGAAAAGTGAAAGAAAGTGTTGACATTAAACTTTGACTTGTATAAAGTTTAATATTCTGCCTCCTTCCTTAATTTGCATTTTCCATTTCGTCACAATTTTTTTCTTATTTGAGACTGTAGTTAGAAGTTTTTTCTTTTAAATAAATGTAGCTCCCAAGATCAAGAACGTGTTCCGCTAAAGATAAACATGAATGGACTCAAATGATGCAACTGAGCATTAACAAGATCTCTTTTTCCTTTAGTTATGTAGAGATGGTTTACAAAAAGCTGCAGAATAACAACAGCTGATAACCATAAGGATTCATAAAATAATGAGAATAATGATTTCGGCTCTAGCCATGTGATTACGCAACAGGCTAACTCATGCACAAACACACAAATGATGAAAGTTATGATCAGTCACCAGATTTTCAATAGCTGCTTATTTTATGATCGCATTATCACAGTTGCCGTACAGAGTGCTCTCTAATAATGTAGCAGAGATCTCTAAAGGCCTTCAAATCACTGGGGTAATATATCAGCCATTACAAGGCACTGAAGCAGTGATCCATTAAATTAAGAACACAAAGGGGCAGGGTGAAAGGGTCAAGTACTGCCAAGAGTGGGCTTTATATTTGGCCCACAGGACGAGAAGGCAACAGGGTCACCCACAGTAACAGAAGTATGCATGCATTCCTCAACAAAACTCTCATATGCTGCTTTACATTTGACGGTCATGGAGAACATGTGTGTTAGCTAACAGCTTGCTTTGCTGCGGCTTTGTGATTATACATGTCTGTTCACATGTGAGTTGCCACGATGCATCAACTTAATTAATGTGAATGTTCTCGGAGTAGCCCAGAGTCATTCCTGCCCACGGTAGAGAAGCTGTTACGTCACTCACACACTGAGCAGAAAACACTGGACACACACTGCTATTCACAGACATTTGTATGAAATAATGTTCTTTTAATCATCTGACAAATCCCTGTGTGTTTGTTGTATTTGGTGAGACATTCATGCCCTTTTTCTTTGTATTTTCTTTTTGCTTCTGAGGGGTTGTGTGCGCTGTTGGAGCTGCAGCTGCAGAGCCACACACCGTCTCCTGGCTGCATTCATTAGCTCTTGTGTTTCTACCAGGGTCTGGATAACAAGCCAGTGAAAGCTTTCAGCCCTCATCTGTGTCTCTCCTCCTCCTGAGTCCATGCCAGGCTGCAGGAATGAAGCTCAGACAGTGTGTGTGGTCCCCCCTGTGGGTGTACCAGGGCACGGGGTGGGTAGATGGAAGGGGAAGGGGGGTGATCACTGAGCCGGTGGCCCCTTCTTAAAAATGCACAACTCGCAGACAAATCAAAACTCAAATGGATTTAAGACTTGGTGCCAGAAGTAACATGTTTTCCAGTACCTTATCCTAGTGTATTTATGATTCAATATGTACTTGCACATGATTGTGAGGTGTGTGTTGGGGTCTGTGTTGTGTTCTGAGCATGTAAATTCATTTCTAAGCTAATGGTAGCTAGTTTTGCACACTGAGACACTGCAGAACTCAGGATTGAACTGAAGGATTTTTACAGAAAAGTACTTAACATAGAAATCAGTAAACCAACTTGAATCTCAACAGTTTTAGGTTTGCTTTTTTTGTATTTTTTGTTTAAAGAACTGGGGTTAGCTAATGTTAAGAATCAACTGGATCTGATCTCAAAACAGACTCCAACACAAACTTCATGTACGCATATTATCACACTTTAATGTTACAGGTTGACCCATTAACACAGACATGTTCACCTTTAAGTAGCTGTTTATTAGCATACATATTAACTCTTAGTTAGTGGCTCTTTGTGATTATAAAACATTTATAGGTTGCCTTGTTCTGCAACTTCTAAGCCTAAATCCTATTTAGGTCTTATTCAGAAGCCACTTTTACAGAGATCCCAGAAAAAAGGTGAGATGGTGATCCCACCTTTTTTCCTCCACTGACCGATTTCCACAACCAACAAAAAGGAGTAACAGAGGTGAGACAGGTTGGACTTATACACAGCGGACCTGCTTTCCGGAATCAAAGGGGCGGTGATGCAGTGCAGCGTATAGTGTGATGTAGAACTTGCACGTCGGAAGTACCCTGAGCATACCGGTGTTGCTAACCTCTCCAGAGTCTTTCACCGTTCCACAAATGTTACCATGGATACAGTCCTACACCCGAAGTGACAACAGCTTGCGGATCTTGGCATGTCCTCAGTTCGACATCTTTCTGGTCGCATTGATATGCTTGGCGGAGCGAGGGTCACACGTGCAATGCGTCATCAAAACATCACACCTTGGTTGCGGAGCGAGAGGTGTTCCTTTTACATAGTGTTCTGAAATAATGATTCCACTTTCATCATGGCTATATTTCTACCTCCAGAGGCGTTACAGAGCTGCGATAAATGTGGGACCAAATGATCCACCAATTCGTTTACAGACATCATTCCGGAATAAAGGTGAAATATTCTCGTAACAGAAGTGCTGTGTAAAAGGGGCTCGTGTTTTCATGACTATTGTAACACGTAGGTGCAGCAGGTAAATGTTTTTCGCAGCCCAGAACCCAAACAAAAAAGGAGAGAAATTATGCTGAGAGTTATCCACAGTCATTACTGTTAAACTGATGTTTTTTTGTGTGTGTGTTAATTACTCTTTATTTGTGATTTATTTCATGGTCACATTTAATTAACTTTTTTTTGTCCTATTGAGCTTAATGTGAAAATCTACCAGTTAATTTATTTTATTATCATTGTAATGATTATAGTCAAATATTGCATAAAAATACTCAAATTTATCCAAATAACATCAAACCCCACAACACACCAAAGCTTGACTACAACCACAGCTCTAAAAAACCCCAGAAACCACAGAGAAACCCTGTTAATAATACTATTATCTTAATGTGCATTGTTCAGTATGGGCTGTTCAAGGTGCCACAAGAACAGCCATTCTCAGGAGTTCCCTTAATATTTCTTATTGTTGATCAAGTTATATTACCTCCATAAACACTTGGAAATAATCACTCCTGAATAAGGAATGAGCTGACCCCAAACCAGTCCTTACATTTTAAAAAACCCAACAATGAAGCTGTAAACGTACAGTTGTGACAAGTCTTTGACTGTACGGTTTTATTTTCGGTCTCAAAGGCATTTTGTGAACGTTAACATTACTCATGGTTGGCTGCAGTTCCTCATGTGTCACAACAGTTTATAGTCTGTCTTGTGTAGATGCTCGCCAAGTCTCTGAAACAAAGCCTGGGTCAGTTGTGAAGAGGGGGAATCCTTAAAAACAGGGCATTCATTTCCATTTGCAAGACAGGAAATGCTCAGAGTTCGCCTCCTCTTCAGTTTATTGTTATGTCTTTGCTGTTGTCATGGCATGTGTGTTGAACCGTGCAGGTCTTTGTGGCCAAAGTTGGTTCTTGTATGTTTGCTTTGTTAAGAAAATCATGAATATTTTCCACAAGTTCATACTTTGGCTTCTAAACACTACAAACGTGCTCTGACTAGGTGATCCCACATGTTCGTACTAGGTTTTAGCATTATAAGGTGCTGTGTCAAGTTTGGCACTCTCACTATAAATGTACACACCGACGTCTTCTGCTCAGTCTGCTACCCAGCCTGCTGCTTTTCTATAAAAAGAGTGATAACAAACTCCTACCGCCGAATGACAGCGAGCGCAATGGGCTTTCAGTGTCAGACTGTAACTCTGACTCATACAGGAAGGATTCGTCATTAAATCTCACATCATCTGCCGGTCCCTTAACTGTCAACAGAAAAGAGTCTTTCAAGCAACAAACTTTGCACACTAGCGTCTCCAAATGGCAACAAGGCCTGTCTGAAAACTGTCTGAATTTCTAAACCCCAGACATCCTGTGAGGTGCCGTCAGTAAAAATGCACTCATGTTGTTTATGTTGTGTAGCACAACCAAACTGTGTGACACGTAAGAAAAGAGGAAAGTTGTGATGTTGGTGACTCATTGAAGATGTTCTACATTACTGTTCTGTCAGAGATTATTTCTGCTTTAAATCTGAATAAAATTCCACCATTAGCTTGGGTGGAGAATATTGATGTATTAAAATATACTGTATGTAGGCACAGTATGAGGGAGATTTAAAGGGAGATTTGAAGTTATTTACATTTTTCTGTTTCAACACATGCTTTTCCATGAAAAAAAAAACACCTTTACTTTATGGTATTCTCTACAATCTGAGCAAAAACACCAGTATAACCAAGGTAGACAAAGTTACTATGTGAAACCAAGTGCCATTGTAATGGTGGCTCCCAGGGGCCGCGGGGCCCTTCACCCTCTCCTTACTGGGATGTGTGTTGGCATGGTTCCCTCCCGCTGGCAACTAGCAGACTGTGGGCCTGGAGCAGGGGGAGGTGAAATGTCAAGAGGAAAATGCAAATTCACGCTGACAAGCGGTGCAGAAAACATGTTCTCTGCGACTCAGGGAACCTTGATATTTCACAAAGTCAAATGAACATGTCAGCCAACACTGCAGGGCAACTATTGGGTTATTTAAAGAGGAGGTTCAGAAACCAGGCCGGTGTTACATCACAGGCAGCGGGGACTGTTTACACGCAGCTCAACGGACAAGACTCTCCTTTGTTGTGGTTGTTATCCACGTTCTCCAGTTTCCCTCTGTCTGTGAACCATCACCGACCCCCAGAGGAAGACACAGTGAGGACGAGCTGATAGAGGAGACACATGGTGGTTCACATTAGTCCATCATCACATCAACGCTGCGCTCTCATTCACCGGGTTCACCGCTGGACCAACTTCCCTTCTGTTATCTGTCTCCAGCACCGAGCTCTTAACGCCAGGATGTGGCTCGCAGCTCCGGCTCCGATTAACAGCAGGACAACATCAAGGCTTAAGACACAGATTCAACTCCAAACCTCATTAATCCACACCGCTCTTTAACGTCAAAGTTCTGTTAAAATGGAGACCATAGTGTGAACATGTACATAATGTAGACCTAACCTTGCTTTGTAGGTTGCTATACCAACCATAGATCTTAGAACTTTTTTCGTTTTTGCACACATGCACTTGTTATCACAGAAAAAAAACACAATGTCAACCTCTGCTGTCACAGTGTGATGCTAACAGAACTCCACACAATACCAGCAGAAAACAGCCTGGCCAGTGGCCTGTTGATAAATACACATCTAATGGGTAAATCTGAGCAGCACTAGCATACATTTGGACAGCATGCATGTAATGTATATTATAGTACATGCATATAATTATAGCTGGAGACACTCTGCATTATCATAGATATGTGATGATGACATTCCTTTACTCAGTGACGTTGAAGGTCATGCCCTCCTCTGTCTTGGAGGAGTCTATAAAACCATTGTTGACTGCACTGATGGGTATGTCTGTTTACGCAGTCATGTCTCCTGCAATCAGACATGAGAAACACTCTGAGCTGTCAGCGTGACTGAGGATCGAAACAAGCTCCAGTGCCATTTTTTATATTATTAACTCAAACTAGAGGTTGCAGTGACTGAGGACTTTTCAAACGTGATAATAAGATGTCAACATTCCTACAGACATAACCAACACTGAATAAATAGAGCACGAAGTCGAATAAACTCCATATGTTGCATATAGCCAGCAGGGCGGTGACTCAACCTCCTGAAACCCCCCAAAACCCTGCTGTGACACAACGTATGCAATTGAATCAGTGTCCCACACAAGGACAAAAAAGAATCAACTTCGTCTGCAATGCTGTCTGTAACAAAGTCCCCAAATAGAAGCTAATTGCAGCAGGAAACATCAGCTGAAAAGCTTAATTTAAGGCTGTTCAGCAGAGTGGAGAGGAGTGAGCGGCGACAGGAAAAGGCATGTGCTGTGACCAAGTGATGTGTCCATGTGAAAAGATTTCTGTCACCAAGGCCATGTGCACATTTGACACAGCCGCACGTCGACCTGATAATGTCAATATCATTTCCCTCATCTCCTGTCAGCTCAACGCCCGCAACTCGTCACAGAAACAGGCTGGAAATGGAGAACTCCCACACTCGTTGTGACAGTGCTGGAGCTGTACAAACAAAGCCCTCAGTGTTCAGGGCTTTGCACAGCGTCTCCCCAGCAAACTCCTGCATCTGTGATCTTGCTATAATTTGCACTTCGTTTTCTATCTTTTAACAACAGTTACATACTGTTTGGTCAAGCTGTTTGGAGGCGACAACCTGGCCCCCAGAATGTGCGTCAGAGATTTTAAACTTTTTAGAGTCCTGGAAGAGAAAAGAACGCTCACCCCTTATTTAACAACTGCTACCCAGGAGAAAATTCTGAACTCTAAGGAGTGATGTACCCAAAATAGGTGTGACAACCAGCAGTGATTTTAATGGATTCACATAAAGGTGTTAAAAAACCAAGAAATCTGGCATGTGTGAAAATGACTCCTTTGTGTCATCATGCTTTTGATCAGCTTTGTAATACCATCTCATATAAAAAGACAGATTTTGCTGGGAACATCCCAGTTGGCCATCTGTTTGAGTCTTAAGCAAGGGGAGGGTGTTTGATGACTACCTGAAACATGTTAAAAACCTGTTAATGCTGAGTGATGGGGGACAATGAAACAAACGGATTCCTGCCCTTCTGGTGAGTCAGGTGGCTCCTAGAAACTGCCTCTGTACAACCTCACAACGGCACATGAGGTAAAGCTGACGGGAATGAAAAAAATAAAAGCCTGAACCCACCCCTCACCACCTCACCCTCATTCTGTCACACATATAAATCTGTCGGGTCCAGCTTGACTCGCAGAAGGACAATGCACATGCCAACTCCACAAAACCGGTGTGTGCAGCCCTCAGCATCTTCCTTGGACTCGCCCAAAAATGTGTTGGCGTAATCAGATTAATTCAGGAGCTAATTTGTTGCTGTCGAGGGTGCACTGGCTGCCGTCAGTTGCACAGATCCATAACTTATCGAAAGCTGATTAACACATCAATCCTCCTGCTTGTGCCTGCTAGGAACGTGGAGCTGAGTGGTTGTCAGGATTACTTAAGTGTGAACGAAAGACCGAGTCATCCAGAAACGAGAGCTGTGCATTAACTCTACCTACTGTCAACACAAGCTCCCATCATGTCAAGCTTAATAATTTCCAATTCTGTGCTTGTATTTTATACAGTTACTCATATTGTTTAGTGAGATTAAACTGCATATTCCTCAATACGAAGTGGGATGTGGAGGCCGATGATCTAAGGATGAGAGAAACACAGAATGTCTACAGTGGCTGGTTCTTACACGGAATATTCCTAAAAGATGCAGCTGCCTATGACCTTCTATGCCCTCGTGTAAGGATTGCCCAAAAGTCTAAAATCTGACATCCAGAGTTACTCCTTTCCCACATGTTTTTTAATTCGATGAGCTCAAATCCATGTGCTGCTCCTACTTAGCTCCCTTGGGATCCCAGTCTGCCTGATGCCTCCCAGTGGTGACTTTTAGCAGTCAAGCGGCATCCCAAAATGTTTCCGCAATTGGCTAATGAGCTGTACTTTTGGCAAATGAGGCGAGGAGACGAACTGAGTGGGGGACCTCTGCAGCGAGGCCCGTCTCGTGCAGCCGTGGCAGGATGGTAAACTGGAGCTGTCGTGATAAGTCCTGACAGCAGCACAGTCTTGGCCACGAGCGTAAACTGCCTTGCTTACGTAACCAGCCAATTGCAACCGCCCTGTCACTGCCATTAAAATTCATAGGAATCACATGAAATAATGCCCCGAACACAAGTGTTTGTTGGAGCAGCACAAGATACTGAGAAGGGCAGGATTTGGTCAAAGCCGAAATGAGATGGGGAATTGAATAAGCAGTGGAAAAAAATGGATAATAAGACACATGGTCAGGGAAATGGGGGGGCCTCGGAGCACTGTGGATGACTGGCCTCAACCCAGTCTGGAAGCTGGATGCATTGAAGGCGTCTATGGACTCTTTCCAAAGACCAAAGGAAGCACAATGAGGGCAGCTCTTTGATAACTGATGGGATTTTCACGGCTATCAAAACACTCACTCCCTTCACACCTTGAAAGCTCTGCTGGCACTTCACCACCTGTTCATCGCACTTGTTATCTAAAAACGATCACAGGAGGATTATTTATAGCTGTACATCTGCGATGACACGGACCTGGAGATAGCTGCAAGACACACTCCTTTAGGGCGACAGTTCACAGCCATTTTGGCTTGTGATCAGCGTCGTGGTTTGATTGGGCAGCGCTGAACGGTTTTGTCGAGTAAAGATTTTCATCGTTAAATGGCTGTTTGATGTGACTGAATGAAGAGGGAAGGCCTATAAAGAGGGGGGTACATATGACAAATTCATGAGGCCAGGCATTCCAGGGGGGGCATACAGCAGTGGAGGGGGGCCAGTGGATATAGGTGAGAAGTTGTGAAATTTTCATGTAAGCTCCAGCGTACAATAGAGGCATAGAAGCCACGAGTC
>JAPTMW010000018.1:18717973-18736077 GCA_029822955.1 Ostorhinchus angustatus | reverse complement strand
GTGAACCATGGGATATCGGTTCTGAAATTGATTTTGCGTTGGTGGTGAAAGGCGAAAGTTTGCCCTGCAAGTCTCTCTCTCTCTTTGCATGTGAGCACGCAGCATGGGGAAGCCCCGCCCCTTAGTGAGAGACAGCAACAGAGAAGCAGCTCTAGACTCCACATACAGAGTCCTGCACAGGTCCACCACTTTTCCAAACCCACATCCACCTGTACCTGCGTACATTAGATCTGCAACCCGACCCAACCTGCGATTAAACACATTGTCTCACTTTTAAATACGCGTGAATTCCCGACTGAGTACAGGACTCTGGCACACATACAATAAGATGACCCACTACTACAAGGAAATGTATATGGCAGATAACCATGGCATTTTTATACCGCCCTTTTCTTTTACATCCCTATGCAGAACCATGGCACAAGAACCAAGGTATGGTCCGAACCGTGGGATACCTGTACCGTTGCACCCCTAAATTTCATATACATAGGTCATGTAAATAGCATACTCTGTTTAGATGTAACTTGCTAGATTTTATTTGAGATGTAACATTTTCTGACCCAAGTATGGGATATGCTAATATTACTGACGTTTCAGAAGCATTCTTTGGACACGTATACACATGATCCAGATATGCAACTTAATTACAGTTTTTAACCACAGCTTGTAACCCTCAAGGCTGGGGTACAAATAGATGCCCAGAGAGAAGCTCTAATTTCTATTAAGGAGAACCCTCAAAGAGTGGATTTCAACTTTTTGGGGGTAAATACAAAAATGATCGTCTTTTCAAGAGGGTGGTCGAAGGAATTAAAGAGGGAGGGTGTGTTCATATAATGCAGTACGCTGCAGTCAGTCACTGAGCAGCGTTTTAGCCTGTTCCACTTGTAGCAACATTGTTCTTACCACTTCTGCTCAATGCAACTTATAATTGGCTTATCTTCCATCTTGTCATGCAACTGATTGATTATCAAACAGCCAATTCATTCATATCAAACATATCACTAATTAAATCTTTCAAATGACCAATTATTTTCAGTAATAACATAACAAATGAGCTAAGTCAAGAAGCAGACTATACTGCAATTAAACCAGAGAAAACTCAGAGAAGGAAACTGAGGTTGGGTTAAGTATTCTGGCACCAAACAGGTGCATATGCACAAGAGGCCCTGAAACTCAAGTACAGCAGAAGTTCCCAAAGAAAGCTGCAAGGGAAAGTAAATAATAAAGGAGAGGATCATGGAGTGACAGGAAGTTAAGAGAGACTGTGGCTTACTCAATCATTACAACACTGTGTCTGCCTGTGCCATCTGCCACATGAAATGTTCAGAGCTATTTTCACCTTTTTTAAAGATGTAGTGGTGTTTTCACTGCCCCAGAGGAACATTTTTCTGCATTCTCTCTTTTCTCTGGCTCAGCAGCAACAGAGAGAAAGGCAGATGCAGTCTTCCGTGTCTAGGATGTTTTGCAGCCTCTTAAAACATGTATTTAACTGTAAAATGCTGCCAAACAACTGCTGCTGTTTACCGTCCACTGGCAGCTGCACTGGGCTAATTACGCCCTTCTCCAAGTGCCTTGCTCAAGGGTATCTGGCAGCTAATTGCAGAGGGAGAAGAGGAACAGAAACAAAGAGAGGTTAATTACATGTCAAGTGAAAGGAAGCATCTGAGATTTGAACTACCAACCGAAATGCAATTACCAATTCACACCCATAAAGGAACATATTTACTCTGCTACGTCTAATGTGATATTACAACAGGATTGCTGAATCCAGCCAGAATCTGGCGAGTGCATTTGAAAAAAAAAAAAAATTCACTGGGGCTCGATAGAAATAGAACCAAGTATCGCTGCATGATTAATCTACTCGCTATTGTCTGCCTGTGTCATTATATAACTGTAAAACACAAAGGCAATGAGTTATGTATATGAATGTGAAAAAAAGTTATTTCAAATACAGTGCTGTAAATACTTTATAGTTTTTGTATATTTATGCTGCTTTAGGTTTGTATGACACAATTATCAGTGATCTGTGCACTTTCTTTGATGATGAAGCAATCCAAAGCATATTTATTGCAAACACAAAATATAGTATTGTCCACAATAACTGCAATTGTGATTTTTTTTCAATTAACGACGCAGCTCTTGATCAAGTATTAATACAAGCAAAAAGTGAGCAGGTCTGTACTTTTGTGACCACTGAAATGTTACACAGAGCAAAAAAGGCGAATAAAAGTCACCAATTCTTTGCAGTAGAGCAAAAAGAGTCATGTGCATGTCTAATCCAAAGCCTTCATCCTCTATTTTTATCTAACTCAATGAAAAATGGAGCAGCGTGACAGAGAAACCTCTTCACCGCAGACAGACAGGCAGACAGGTGGGTAGACAGGCAGCTCTCCTGCCTGCCTCTCTGACGTAACAAGTGACAAGCTCGAGCTCACTGCTGATGACACAGATTACAAAAGCAGGCAGCCAGGAAGTGGAAGAAAGAAAGGAAGAGGGAGAGAGAATCCCCCCTCTGGAGTCGTGGGAGGCTGCTGGACTGGAGAAAGCGGAGGGGAGGAAGGGCAGTGGTGACGGCTTATTGTTTGAGGTCTGTGTGCTGTGGTTCCAGTCTCAGCGCACACTCATCCAGGCCTGGCTATTTATATCCCCTCAATATCCATGCAGGCGGAGGCAGGCTGCAGTCGTTTTCATCATTGCATACATTATGGAGGCGCTGCATCAAAGAGTCTGCCTGCTGTGAGTGGGGTTGCTTGTACTACTTCTCCTACAGGATTTCCCCATTTATATTTGGACAATGTTGGGAGCTGAATTGCACAGTGTTATCTAAGGCACAGTCAAATAATGTGGTGCTACTGAATGTCATAAAAAGAAAAAAAAATCTGTATTTTATGGTGCAAATTATTGTAGACTTGAATTCCTTACAAATATATATTCCACCTACCATGTCAAGTACTGTAAAATAGGTATACTATAACTTATAAACAGACAAAAAATAATAAAATAATGTCACCTTCCTTATTTACTACCATTGAAGTAGCGGGCTGGTGAAGGCAGGTCTCTTAAGTTTGTAGTTACTGAATAACTTAGATGCTCACGCATGATACAGTATCGTGATGGGAGATTAAGAATTAAATGACTGAAGTGTGTGTAAAAGTGCAGAGGCAGTTAATGTGGGGGTGGGTGGTTGTACAGACTTGGCTCCATCTATCCATTAGCTATTAGGTGTGAGAGTCAAAGGAAACTCATGCTGGTGAAAATGCACAGTGGCACTGAGGGATAGAATGACTGGAGGACTACTTTGGCCTGAGTACAAAATGATATGTGGAGGCAGAAAAGAGTAGGAAGCTCTCCAAGTGGTGATGAGAGGGTTGGGAGATGCTGGTGGGGGGTGGTTGGTTGGTCGTGTTACAGGCAAAAAGCCAGGGGGTTGGGGAATCTGGGAGGTTCTGTACTCTTCTGACAGGATGTTTGCCAGGCAGGTACATGCACACACACAAACACACACTTTGGGCCGCTCGAAATATCTAATTAAATGGAGAAATGCATGTTTTTGAGCAAAAAGTAAAATGCTGAAATTGCATATTAATAATAATAATAATAATAATGATAATAAGGAGGAGGAGAAAGAGAAGGAGAGGAAGGAGAAAAAGGAGGAGAAGAAGAAGTAGTGCTCTGCTGTCACTCAAATGTCATCCCCGGTAGTTGTGTAGTTATGACAGTAATGTAAGCTGTCACTACCTCCATGGAGAGGCTTACATGTGAGTGGTTTGCAGGTCAACAATAATCTTGAGTGATGGCAACTGCTAAAGATGATGAAATGAAAACAAAAAAGGTAGAATTTTATTTTAGATTAACAAAAAAGTAACATGCTGTGCTCACAGGTGCTGTTTTTTTTTTTTATTGTTGTCATATAATGAAATTACAAATGTCACATTAGTTTAAGAGAACCATTCTTAATCATGTTTTACCTGTGGTTCATGGCAACAGAATAAGAAAAAACCAATGTGTGAATCACCAATAAAAATTAAAGCATTTTAAAAGGAGTAATAGATTTTTTGGCCACGTTTGCACATTAGCCATTATTTTAAACATGCAAACACACACACAAGTTTCGTCCACTGGCCTTATTTAGGGCCAGTTACTTATATATGCATGCACATTGTTCACCCGGGGTCTAATGTATGCTGTCCCTCAAATACATCCACTGAAGCGGCTTTAAACATCCCAGGAGGTGAAGAATGAATACAGACGAAGGGGGTAAACTGCCTGCTGCTGCTTTCATTCCATCTCCTCCTTTTCTGAAGGCAACTCATGACAACTCCTCCATTCAGAGCAGAGGAGGAGGAGGAGACAAGGAGGCAAAGCACAGGGATGGAGACACAAAGAATGTCATTAGCAGCAGCCGCAGCAGGGTGCTGGTACAATATGGCAGCAGCATTAGTGGTGACTGGAGCTCCAAATCTCTTTAATAAAAGAAGCATTCAGTGGCAGCAGCACTGACACCATGGAGGGAAATCAGACTCAGTGGACTAAAAATAGGAGAGAGAGAGAGGACAGAGGCATTTGGGGAGAAAATGGGGTGCACAGAGGAAAAAGTTAAAGGCAAAATCTGAATTGAAAAGGATAATCATATACTATTAGACTCAAAATACAGTGTATATTCAAGCACCCACGAGAAAAAAAATTCCTATACGTGGATGCAAGGTCAGGTAAAATCTCCATTTGTGTTTGAGGACATGGGGATGCAAAGTTTACAAAGAGCTGACTGACCATTTTAGTATTTCCTCTTCAAAGCTATTGAGGTGTTTCCTTAAAAGTGATGTATGCAAGAATTCTGTTCCCAGTAATCATAAAATGGGCCTGACTGTCAGCAGACATTAAGGAATCACATTCATTTAAAACAATGATATCACTGACAGTAGTAGTCCAGCCAGAATATTCACATTTGAAAAGCTAATTATCAGCCCACAAGTAATGTTTATGTTGCCATTTTGTGTTTTGGTGCGATGTTCCACCCATCACCTATCTCCCAACCAGGAAGTCGATAACGTTTCAGCGTCCAGGTTGCCAGTTCCCACTGAGCTGCAGCTAGGAACATTTCGGATCACAAATGTCTGATGTTGCTAAGCTTAAAAGGCCTCTTATTATTCCCAAATATGTGGTGACAAAGTGAGAAAACAAGGATATGTATAGGAGAGGCTTTTGAAAACATGGAGATGGCTGAAAGCTCTGCCGTGGTCTCCTGTGGCCGGGCCCACAGTCTCACCACTCAGTAAGAGCCACTGAGAGCTGGGCTGGGGCCCAATGAGACTGTGGTTGCGGCCTCTTCACCTGTGGCCCGGGACCAGGTGAAGAGACCGGGTCTGGTATCAATGCTGATGTAGGACTCGTTGCTTGTCTGGTAGCTCCTTGTAGTAGACGCTCATACTGGATCTGGCAACCCAACTATTCTGCCAACTATTATGTAATCAAAAACAAATTAATTTTAGCAACAACAAAAAAAAGTCTCCCGTTTTGAATGTTTGGGGTCGCCAGAAATGTGTGATCTTAAAATGGGGTCACGAGCCAAAAAAGTCTGGGAACCACTGAGCTAAGGTCAGTTTTTAGTCCAACCATGTCATTTAAATCTTTGCTGCCTCTTAGCTCTGTTAGCCAAATACTTTATTTTGTGAATATTATATAGTGATTTCTGTCTTTCAATAACACAGAGGGCTTTCTTAATTTCTCCTTTAAATTGTTATTTTATATCAGTGGATCAAAAGTTTACAGACATCAAGTTCATTGTGTCTGTCAATAGCCTGGAAGTCTCCAAGAACACCAAAAGGCTGTTCCCCAAGGAAGAAGCCACTATTCAAAAAACATAACACCAGAAAGAAGGCCCACAGATGTGCAAAGGGGCAATGTGTCTGCTCAATACATGACCTGTATCTATTTAATGCTCGATTTCCGTGGTTGGAACCTGGGATAGGCATAATTTCCATCACAAATAAAATGGCAGCTATAATTACAGCCACTGAAAGAAAACCTGAGAGAAGGGAAGCAGTTCCACTTTTCTGTACAAGAGTGGGAGATCTAAATCACAAATGAAGGGGACAGCGATCAGAAGAGCAAAGGAATAGTAAAAGATACGAGTTTGTAGAGTGTTTAAGTGTGGGTATACATGCAGTAGCTGGAAATAGAGGACAGACACAGATATAAAAGTGCTTTTTGGCAGAAGTCTGTACCTGCTGGTCCTTAATATTAACAGCAGTGGTCTGTCGGTTCCAATGCCAACCATGAATAATGGAGACTCCACCCAGATATGCCAGGACACTGAATTATTTATTCAAAGCCACAGACTTGCATTAGTACACAGTGTGTGCCTGCTTAGATGGTTCTGCAAGTGTGTGCTTACAAACAGGAAGTGACAGTGTGTGAACATATATGCACATTTTCACAGCATTTTCAGACTGACACTGACTAGGAGAGAAATTACGGTACTTGGTATGCTTTTTTTTTATTTCTTAGAAAGCTTTTGTGGCAGAAAGCCAGTAATACAATTAATGTTCTTGGGGAAATACATAAATTAATTAAAAAAATGTGTGGTTTAATTTTAAAAAAATCTATTACCATCTTCCAGCAGTTTGGTAAAACCAACAGATTTAACATAACATGTATTCATTATTTCTGCATTGTTCAGATTGACATTCACTTTTAGTGTCACCATCATATAGTAACACTTCTTTTGCAGCTAGTTCAAAGAAAACTACTACTGCAGCAGCAGTAGGACTGGGTGATCTGGTCAAAAGATAAGGGTCTTCTGTGGTAGATTCATGATCTGAATCACAATTTTGTCAACTCATATAAGTTACCACCAAATAAGTTTGTGTCTAGTTTTCTCTAGGTTCTGCAGGTTTAAGCTCTATGTGATGGCTTTTCATTGTTATAATTTGTCTATTAGGTCTGACAAGAAGATCTGCATTTTTTGGATCATTTTGTAACAAAATTATTAGAAAAGTCTGACAATTTCTAGATGAAGTAAACAAATACATCCAAATGCCCATGTACATACAACTGCAGTGTTTACTTTAATTACCTAAATGGCGGTGTATTTTTTATAATGAATCAATAATGTCTTAAGCAATGTTTTCACACTACCAAGACTATAAATCATATGTGTAAACCAGACTCACTGTTTGTCAGAGTCCTGAGGATGAACTCACAGCTCATAGCCCAACAAGTTACACAAACCCAGTTTTGACAGCATATTTTTTTTAATGCCAGGATACCTCTGAAAAGTAGATCAAATGCCAAATTAAGATCAGTTATAATCTAAGATTGCCCAGCCCTATGTGACCTTGAAAAATCTGTAAAGGGCTTTGTAAGGTATCGGTAGACTAAATTTAATAGGAAACAGTAATATCACAATCACCATTAGGTGCATTAGATTTTATAAATCCCATGTCACTATTGTGATGGTCCTACATTAGAAATAAGACATTCTTGCTTCCTCAAATTATTGAGTGGTAAAGCTGTCCCCACTATGTACCAAAGTAAACCGTTAACAATCATTTGTGTTTCAGCTGCAATAGTACAACCCTCGAGACAATGTTAACTAGGTCATTAGTTTCCTTTCATAGACTTGGTTAAAAAAAAAAAAAGCAGCCTAATTAGTTGAAAGAGGAAAAGCATGACAGAAGTAAATGAGTGCACCACTGCATTGTAGCTTGACATTGTGTGTACTTAGTATAAGTTAAAATCTGGGCTGGGTATGTGCAGATATGCGTCAGTCTCCAAGAGAATACATAAGCCACATACACAAAGTATGGTCTAGTTTACGCTCTACTAAACTATACCACACACATCCAATTCACATCACAGCCCACTTTACATCTGCTGCAGGGACTACCCACCAAGACGACAGGTTGTCCTAAACTCCACACCTCTTCTGATCAAAGCAAAGAACAACTCTGTTTCCTCCAAACACACAAAAACATCCAACACAGCCTGCCAACTAGTCTCTGGTGGGAAGGAGAAAAACAAAACACAAAATAAGTAACAAATAAATAAAACTATGGTATGAAACACCTAATAAGAGCCAATTCATGTGAAGTAAAATAACACAAAGCTGATGTTGTAGCTGAACACTGTATTTGGTAGCCTACCATTTGTATTTTACCTTAGAGACTAAGGACATTAGGTGATATGGTGATGGTGTGGGTGAGAAAATCCAGACAGACAGGGATACACACAATAGGCATCAGAGCCACTGCAGAGTCAATGTTTGCAGAGGCAGCAACTCCAAATCTAGACTCCACAGTGCAGGGCTCTGGGATTTCTTTAGCAAATTCACAAAAGCTTTGAACGCACTGCATGCAGTGATAACCCTATTTGCTCTTGCTGCCCAAGGACAAGTACTGAGCCTTAAAGAGAAGTGCTGAAATTAATATCAGATTTCCTTCTGACAGCAAAAAGCATTAGATCATGATATACTTTGTCCCTCAACATCACAACAAAGAGACTGAAATGCATGTGGAGAACAGTGTACACGAGTGATGCATACACAACAGAGAATAGAAGACAAAGACAAGGGTTGAAGCTGGCTGACCTGATGGTTAAAGTCTGATGTTGGTTTCTGATGATCACTAAAGTTCACACCTGAGGTTCAACCCTGTTGGTACAGTCTAAAGGAAACAGAATGCTGGTCCCACTGAACCACATCCTGACTTCAACGGGACAGATTCTTGTAAATGTGTTATTAATGACTGCTAGTGGTCGACTGATGTGGGTTTTTTACTCACTAATGCAGATTTTTAAGAGGGAAAATGGCCAATTCATAATGCTAACGTTCATGCTGTTATTTTTTATTGCCTCTGATGAAACATCACTATTTGATAATATCTCTTAACATAACACCACTATGTCTGCTTTACTTTGGTTTGCTTAAGCAGAAACAGTCTGAGCACACTTATTTTTAATTAAACCTTTTTACCAAATTATCTACAGGTGTAAAATCTAGACTTAATCAATCTTACCTGCATAAATACAGAAAAAATACATACTTAAGCTGCGTGCCACAGTCTCTGCTGTCTACATCATTTTTTCCCTATCATTCCCAAGGAATAATCAGCATTGGAAGGATGCTTGCATGGCAGCACTTTGTCCGTGCATCGTCCATGGATTCAATAATGGGAATAATTGCGTATGTCTGCAGTTGTTCACCTATAAGGAGACTACAACCTTCAATGATTTAACACAAGAAACAATCAGAAATGATATTAAATATTAAACAACAAATACCACCATATTTGAAGATCAGCAGAAACAAATGGACTTTTGACAAACTGTGGCAAGTTGAAGCATTTGAAAATGATGCAGACCAGTGGTTCAGTTCTGGAGGCAAAAGCTAAAGCCAAGTTCAGCTTTTGACAAAATATCTACTGAGCCTACAGTGCATAAATTCATATTTCATTGTAGAGACTTTCTGAATATTCTGTTAAGATTTGTCTACAGTATCCTGAATATATTGGCAAATGAGTGAATTCATGCAGTATGTAACCATATAAAGACAAAATTGAACATTTAGGCCTAGTTGTGTTTGGATATCAGAATGATACTTGCCCCATGCTAGAAACAATGTACAGTCTACTAGTTGCAAGAAATAGATTTGCAATATAATGAATGCAATGTTTCTCCATCCCATGTTGTCATAGATAAGTAGGCATGGTAAGTGAATCGTTGATCACCAACCTAACATTCGACAGTGTCCCTCATTTGACACAATGAAGTATGAAGTGTATGCAGGGAGGAGTCCCCTATCTAAAATGGTTGGTACATTCTTATGCTCCCAGGAGACTCAAGAAGGAGCTGCACAGAAATTTGATATGGGCGGCTTTATTTTCCTCTGATGCTGACCCCATGGTCTACTGAGACGCCTGAGCATCAGCAAGAATAGCAGATCTATGTGCATGTTTGTGCGCGAGGGGCTGAATGTGTGTGCCTAAGTCAAAGGAAGAGAATGAAATGCAAGATCCGGTGTGAATATAATTAAGTTGAAAGGAGAAGAAGGTCATAGAACACATAGAATATAAATTTTCAATAAACATTAACTGGAATAATCTCATTTTTATAATAGAATGCAAACATCCAAAGAGGAATTCTAACAAGAACCTTAGTTCAATGATGTGTCCGAGAAATTTAACATTACTGTGCATTAGCACTAAAATTCCTCTCCAAGTTTCACATCTGATTGAAAGAGCAGCGAAAATGGATTTTTAGCATACTTGGGATCATAATCATCTATTAATTAATAACTGGACTACATTAGTACAGCACGGAAGAGGGCCAATTTATTTTTCATGTATTCGTTACAATGATTAAAACCTTACAACTACTCGGCTACACCACATTCAGGGAACTACTAAGAGCTGCTAAGAGTACTAAAATATGGACAAATCTCTCATCTGTCTACACCTAAACCCTGAAAATCCTAATCATACGCATTCACATATTCATCTACTCATCGCTTCATAACTCAGCTGATGTGTGAGAAAAAAAACCAGATGTAGGCCACCGTCAACAATAATCATGTTAACACTTCATACTGTGGGTCTAGTGGCTTAACCTCTCATTTGAAAACATCAGGAATATTGTGTCTTTAATTTAAAAAAAAAAAAAAAAAAACCTAACCCTGAAGGTACTTCTGACAATCAAATAAGGTAAAATCCCACTTGAAAGACATCCCTAATTCAGGTCACTTTAATTCTCAGCAACGTCTATGACATCATTAGAACAGAGGCGTTGACTGTAACTTTGATGTGGATGCTGATGAGATGAGATTCAATTGCAAGAAATCTCCTCTTGGAGTGTGAGGAAGATCAGACAAAAAGGGGAAGCACTAGATCCTTCCTGTTGAAACTGGATTCATTATTGTCATCGTCATTAGTGATTCATCCTGTATTATTTCAGGACGGTCACGGTGGAGTCTATTATCTCTATAAATGGAGAAAACCACCGTCAACTTCATACCGCCTGCACTAGTTCCTCTTTATCTGCCTCAGCTGGCCTCAATATGAAACTCCAGTGAACCAGAACACAGGTGTTATTGTGTACAGGAGACTGGGTATACAGTTATCAGAGGTGGACCAGGGGGAAGCCCCACGTACCAATCTTTTAGCCAGTCTACTTCCTGCTTAGCTGGGGAACTTTCATACGTCCAGTGTTCTAGGATGAATGTGACTTTGCATCTTTGAGAGTCAATAAGGATTCTCCCCGAATTACATTACAATGCTTGTCATCAAACAACAGATTAAACATGGATAAAATTATCTCGATACTGAGAGCAATAAGCAGCAAGAAGAGTATCTAAATGAGAACATCTGATTACAGATTAACACCAGATGGAACTATCTGTTCAAAGGATACATCATGACTTGTGTTGATTAAGCGTTAATAGGGTTTTTTTTTTGTGATTTATAAACAATAGCACTGTGGGTGGACATTACTCAAGATCAGAGTGAAAAGTACAGCCAGAGAGGCAGCTACATCAGAGCCAAAGGAGTCAATGTTTAATTATTACATTAGATAAAAATGTAGACACACAGAATGATTAAAATATGACACAACAGATCTGATAACTGGACATGTAGTTAGATGGTTGACCACTACCAAGGAGCAGCTGTATCCTTTTACACTTCATTCCAAAATAATCCTGTATCTGTAGTAAATATCAATAGATCCGGCCGTCATAGTTTCCTCTGGATGGGACTCCTCTTGTTAATGATTCCTCAACTGCTAATTTGTATCTGAAACATTCATCTCTCCATTGTCGCAGCTCTTATTTGCAGTCTAAAAAGGCACAAAAACCTACATTTAAAAAAGGAGCAGTAGACAAGTGGAAAAAGTTGTCCCTGGCTTACAGCATGTGAATGAATGTTTGAATGAAGGCTTATTTTACTTACCACCTGTAACAAAGTCATCCACATATAACTGTTCAACAGCTAAGCATTGCTTGAGAACAGTCCCTTAAAACCTAGGGGTTTTGTGAACATTCAAAACAGACTGAGTTTTCAGCCTTCACTACAGTCAATGGTCTTAAAAAGATACAAACATGTAAATACTGCACCAAGACATACCCAAGTTGCTCCTACAGGTAAAACGCTGCATTTATTCTTAAAGGGTTAAAGGGCATACCGCTGCATTATGCAGATGTGCACCATAAGTTCTGCTTAGAAAATAAAGTCAAGTGAAAAGACATGACTTGGGAAGTTTTGCTTGATTCATATCTTAAACCTTAGGAATTGATTTCTCATATCAACTCAGGCACAGAATCACATGAACAACAAAACATTTTATCTGTGTGCGGGAGTAGTCCAAAAAGCACCTACAGCCCAGACTCCTGATCTGCACGGTGCCTGTACTGTTATATCCAAACTTTAGCATCCACGTAGCTATAAACTTACAAAAAAAAAGCAAGCAAGCAAGGGCAGAAATGAATTTTGACCTTTTACTGAGTGAATGTTGCCCCTGTTCTACTTGCCATGGGTACTTCTGAAAGAAAATGCATTCAAAAACCTTTTTTGATGCCAGGATGCAGTCTTAATCTTTAAGCATCATCATCATTATGTTTGTGTGAAACTGTTCCTTGTAGGGAATCTCTGGTTCCTGTGGGCGTAATGGAAGACAAAGACATGTGTCAGGCCTGCGGCGCTGCTCATTGCCTACATTGTGCAGCTCGCCAGCAGGCGTGGCAGTAGAAGCCTCACAGCCTTCAAGGAGCTGCCTGAATGACCAGCCGCTGCCCAGATGGAGAGGCCTCGCCGAGTTTGCACGCAAGATGGCAGCCACAGTGTCACTACTCTACAGGGCAGCAAAGTGACCATGAGGAAGGGTGTAAGTGGAATCACTTCTGTCTCAGATAAAACACACAAGTAACCCATCAGAGGAGAAAACAGGTTTACTTGTGACTCCTCTGACTAATTTTCAATTAACACTGAAATTTCAAAATGTATGGGCTTAAAAATATACAGTAAAATAATGGAAAACAATATTTGATTGTATCCTCAAGCATATTAAAATGAAAAAATCCTACATTTTTCAGATTAGAGCAACCACTGCGAATTATTACTTGCCAAGATAAGCAATGTTTTAATACTAACAACGTACATTATTATTTTAGGAAAATTAACTAAAGACTTGCTGGCTCTAATAAAAAAAAAAAGCTGAATATATACCATTAGCCACTATCATTATGTTTATTTTTTGCAGTAACAGTCCTAATATGGTACCCTTTCCTGTGTATCATCATATATACTACTCGATGTTAGAATCATAACCTAACTCAGCAGTATCCTATCCGAATTAGACTATAAATGAATTATAAACTTAAGTATTGTAACCCATGTCTAGTGAATCAAAACCAAGAATCCATAATAAAATGAAGGATGACCAAAAATCTTAGATGAAAATTTGTGTTGGCTGATATTTGCCAATATCAAACAGTATCCACCTTGGTGTATATATGGTGTCATTTTGCAGATGACAGTCGCAGATTTTCTTTTATGTTGTTTCATGAATTTGCTTGATTAAAATTATGCTTATTAGAGGAAAATGTAATAAAGGGCTGAAATACTACCCACCAAAGTCATGAGGGCTGATGAGTCCAGACTAAGCTTGTTCCAGAGTGAGGGGAGCATGAGGGTGAGAAGAGTGGTGGATGAAGTGATTACCCATAAGGCCTAGCGCCTACAGTACAAGCCTGTGGGAGCAGTGTTATGAACTGGGGTTACTTCAGTTTTTCTGTCTAGGTTCAGCAATATTACATAGCTATAAATTTATGGAACTAAACACTGATGTTGTGAGATTGTACAAGCATAATGAAAATGTCAGTGAATGCCTGCTGCAATCAAAAGTATTACAATGTGGGACTTTTTTTTTGATAGGCTGTGTATATTTGTGGTATGTCTATGTGAAATATCTGTGTCACAACAATTAGATACTTACTAGATACTATTTAAATACTAATAACCTTGAGCCAGTCTGTGACCATAAACACACCAAGCCCACTTAAGCAAAAAAAAAAAAAAAAAAAAAGACCCGAGGAGGTGTTGTTAACTTTTGCAGCAAATTATGAGTGGATTAAAGGAATGGCCTTGTTGCAGCATTCATAGCCTAGGAATTACAGCCTAAATCCGGCCATAGAAAACCCAAACTTTCATCACTTGTTAGGCCATGGTATAAGCTCCCATCACAAAGCCACTTCATTGAGATAGTGTTCTACCTGCACTCACCAATCAAACCAAAGCCCAAGTAATGGAATGCAATTTGTGATGTGTATTTCAAGAAGTGACATGCCCCTTCTCAGACATACTATGTGAAAACAAACAGTTTTTTTTAATGATTATTTTATTTTTATTTATTCAATTTTTACTGATTGATTTGCTGATTATCTGGAATGCACTGTCTGCGGATGAATTTCCATTTTGTTTTTGGTATGTTTACATACTGAGGTGGTTCACACAGATGCTGGTATGGAAAAATGTAGCTGTTTATATTGCACACTGTCATAGTGTGACTTTTTTTGAAAACCGTTTCTAAACAAAAAGGAGTCAAAAATTTGCATTGACTGGCAACGTAGAAATTAGCTGTACTATAGAAAATGGAGGATACAACATCAAGATGCATCATGAATCATTGACGGGTAAATCAGAATTGGATCAAATCATGAGGCCAGTAAAGATGAACACCCCTATTGTAGGTAGCCTATGTATTTGTTTGTATCCCTGGCACAAAAAATAAACAATAAAAAAATGAACCAACCGCATAGGTAACACTGATATCAGCTCTTGCCCAAACTGTCATTTCAAATATGGGTAGATGTATCTAAATTTCTAATTGTACATCTTACAATAGAGAACACAGCTCCTCTCTATAAAAGAACCTAACATGTCCCTACAGGAGTCTGAAAAGAGGAAACAGTGCAGGTGCAGTGCACATCTGCTGCCAGTTTCACTTTCTATCACTCTTCCTAAACAAGTGGACCGTGACACTGCTCGCCACTTTGCATCTTGCACTGCCTACAACAATCCTGCATAACTGAATGTGCACATGCTTATCAGACTCTGGATGGGTGTTTCGCTGTACTCTGTGTCTGACGTAAGCACTATTAGACACTTAGATCACTTCATACTACAGCTTGACACAATATGCCAGGTTGCTGAAATGCAGACAACCTTGATGTAAATGACGCTTAATGCATCTATACAGAGATACAGCCTATAATGCAGACTATATGAAACGCCATCTGTGATGTCCTGTTGCTCATGACTGGCAGTATACAGTTAAGCTCTGCACCAAAGACACCACAATAAATCCCTCCTCTGCTATTGAACTTCCTGATTAAAGAGGCAATGGGCATCGGAGAGAAGAGGCTAAGGGGGGGGACTAAACGAGGTCATTGTGTTGTGGTCAGCAGGGCTTTGGACAGGCTTCAAATGTGCAATGAGATGGTCAGTGTACAGACAGAGGAGCCATTACTACCCTGCTGAGCACATAAGCCAGGCACAGAGCTTAACATAAGACAGAAACATAGCTCAGCTCCTTACAGCTTTACAGATCCAGACCAGACAGTGATTCTTCCTCCTCCTTATAACTCATCGCTAAAAGACGAGAGCTGACATCAAGCTAGGCCTCCAGACTTGTCTTGTCACCTCTAGTCCTTGTCAAGCTGCACAGCAATTCGACTACTCCTAGTGAGCCATCAGTCAACTGTAGAGGTTGAGAGAAAGCTAATGACAAAGAGAAGAGAGGAAACTTAGTGTGGATCTGGATGAAGATCTAATCTATGAGTGTACTGCCACCTTACTAGAAGGGCATGACTTCACAGATGGAGAGTTTGACTGTCTTTCTGAGTCATGCCATGTTTAGTAGACTGGTACATTACACTGTGTTAAAATAAGTGTCATTGCGGTAAACTTGCCACAAAGAAATGGCATATTCCTGTATTAAGAGAAGAAGTCAAAAATCAGTGCAAGACTCAAAAATTCCCAGAAGGCGCAATGTTGGACATCCCTGAAGGTTAGTCATAACAGACGTGGCATACGGATTCCTCACTTGTTGCAGTCTGGTTCGCCAGATTCCTCCAGGGATAATGAATGCCAAGCCCTCAACCCCCTACCCTGCGCCAGGCCAAGTCATTATAATACCAAAGCAGTTAAGACAGGTGAGATTATATTATATGAATAACACCTTTTCATGTGACTAAAAGGTGATTTTTTTTCATGTGAATAAAAAAAACAGAAGTTCTCTTTCAGCCATTATGTACAGAAGGTTGTAACAACAGATTTGGTACAGGATAGTGTGAACTCAATAGAATGGATGATCTAATTATTTATCCTATTAGACAGTCCTTTAACAGTCCTCCAGATAACGGTCCAAAAGCTAACCAGTCTCAATCAGTTATTAAAACTGGCAAAGAGATAAGGCATTATGATATTTTAGATCATGGGCAACCATAACATTGTAACAAATCAGATAACAAGTGCAGACAAAAAAGATGAGCATGATAACCATGAGATATCTTCCCTAAAAACAACCTAAGAGAAAGATTACACATGATTAGACATTATAATGAAGAGCATTCCTCGTATAAAATGCATGAGAACATTATGTAAAGGAACAATAAGCCACAGACACCACATCGCTTTTGTCGGTCATGCCACAGCTTGCACAGGTATGTACATTTCAGCATTTAAGACACACAGCGCAGCACTCAGCGAGGAACTAATAAACAGGACCACAGCTAAAGGGCCAGCAGACTCTGTTAATCTGACTGATTGAACACATTTACCACTATCAGAGTGGCTGTTATGTGCATCCTATGCTCATAACCTCATATATCAGAGTTAGCAAGGATCTATCTAGGTTAAGTGTCCTTCACCCAAACACTGGATCCCTGTAAACTCCAGCCTGACCTTTGACCCCTCTGGAGAGGCAAAAATAAAACTATTTACTCTAGGATAACAAGCATAAAACAGCTTCAGAATAGTTTATTCACCCAATTACCTGTGTTTATGATCACAGTTAGAGCTCTGATGTGGCATAGATCTTACTGCACAGATATCGAAGTTGATGTTATGAAGGAGAAAGCGCTACAGTAAAACAATAACAACAGTAATTTGCGGATCAGTGTTTCCCTAAGGCAAGGGGCTGAACCTCAGCTCCAGCCTTCTGTTGTAGTGCAGCAGAGGTGGCACTAATTAATGCGTCCATTATCGGACAAGGCTATTCTATTATTGTTCACGAATTATGTTTCCGACAGTTGCACGGTCCCATCAAAACCAATTCACGGTGTTTACGAGGCTTAATAAGCCGTCAGTTATTAGATCCACGCTAGACTTCTGTGATAATGTACACAAATCCATAACGGGACATCCGCTTGTGAGACAATGCAGGTCCCTGGTTTCAATCACTGCTTTGTCTGTGGGCTGTCCTGAACCACTGGAAAAGTGGACAAACTCTAATGGAATACGGAGAAATAAGTTAAATGAAAAGGTCAAGAGCAGAAGGCGTTATCCAGCGGTCCGACTACAGACCTGAGAGGAGGGGGTGACTCGGAGGTTTTGGGCACAGCCACAAAATCACCCCTGACAGGAAAACGAGTGTGGGCAAAATAATTAGCAATAAAGGTATCATTTAAAAGTTGCTGTGATTTGCTTTTCTGTTTCTGGTTTGCTGTCAGAGCAGACCAACACACAGGAAAGTAGACTAGAATGGTCAAATTTGGTTGGGACCTAGCATAAATGCTGTCCGATAATGGATCTCGTGACGTTACATTGTACGTTAACTAGCAGCTAACGCTAGCGACGTGAAACAGGTTTATCGTTAGCTCTGCACACAGTCTTCTCGCTCAACGTAACGCTTCTTGGCAGGTGGTGAATGTCAAATAAAGCCGGGCTAAAATACACTCTACATCTCAACCAGGGCGTTCTTCGGTGCGCTATCCTAAAGCTTTCCGTGCTAAAACGTTGCAGCGGCAACAGCAACACAACGAGACGACACAGTGACTGCGGTGTGGGCAACTCACCCCAGAGATCCCACTGTACTGTCGACCAGATGTTGCTCCAAAT
>JAPTMW010000018.1:18344262-18357486 GCA_029822955.1 Ostorhinchus angustatus | reverse complement strand
TTTTCCAGATCTATTGTCTAAAAATCAGTTCTTATATCTCACTGAAAAGTTACTCTTCAGGTGATTATGTCTTATTTAAAAAGTGATGAGATATTTTGACTAGAAATGAGAAAAATACACTTGGTAAGATTTGGATTTTTACAGTGTAACACCCTATTAATGTCTACATTCATTTAGCTGAGATTACAGTTTATCAATTTTTTATTTGGTGTCATTTTATACTTTTGCTTCACTGGACACTACTACTATTTACATATATATATATATATATATATATTTTTTTTTTTTTTTTAATTGTGATGCTGAGTTAAATAGAACAGAAATAGTGCTTCATAAAATGTTACTATCCTAAATTATGCAAAATTAGATGTCTTTGCAATAATTCAATGTGTGTAAACTTATGTAATGATTTTAATTATTAGTCATTACTATATTATTAGTATTCCAGTAGTTTTAAATAAGAGCTACTTTGTGTGTTTAAATTGTGAAACTGTATTGGTAGCATTTTTTCTGTGACTGGACATGAAGAGTCATTTGTCCCTGTGATGCATTGTGTTGTAGCCCATAACCCTCAATTAATTAAGAAAGAAAAACCCTCCAAACAAAACAAAAAGCAGGTACAGTGTTTATATTATACTGTGTTATTGATGGGATGTAACCAAGTTTAACTCAAGTTTGTACCTTGCAACAGGCTTACAGTAAAATACAACTTTGAGGTACTTTATTATTTCCATTTCATACAACTCTTGGAGGCAATTATTTATCTATACTCAAATAAATTCAACAATTTTCCAGATTATATTTCATCCCTTTCCTGTCCGGTGAGAACCTAACATTTCATGAATTAATTTTGACTGTGATGCAGTGAAGACCTGAGTATTCCTTTGAGTTTAGATCCTGCTACTTCAGATGAAAACACGAAAGCCTGTCGGATTTATTGTGTATCGAACTGAATAGAGTATTTTTCCCCTCTTCAATTACAATGGATTCTTTGTATGTCAACTGTAACCACAAATGATACATAGGGAAAGGTGCAATCTTAAAAAAAAAAGACAAACAAACAGTTTGCATACATTTTTATTCATCTTAAATCTTGTGTAGAAAAAAAAAGAATCAGAGAAACATTCTCTTTTCCTTCAGCCAATAATTTTTCCCAGTATTCAGAATATATCGATAAGAGGAAAAATTCTTACAACAGCATGTACAAAAGAAAACCAAAATGAAACCTCAGTCTAACCGATCATTTCAACAGAAACGCAAGAGTTGGAAGGCTATGAATAATTTACACACATCAAAATCTTGGTAACAAATTGGCCATCAATGTAACAAATAAGAAGACAACAAAAAAAAACATCAGTTTGTTCGATTTTATGTCCGCTCTGTGAAGCATTCCAGTGGTAAAAGTGTGGCAAAACTCAGACCACAAAAACTCCATCCTGACCTCATTGTATCAGCACAAACTGCAGGAGGGCCCCCCACTCAAACACCGACACTTCCAGGACAGGAAACTATAAACCCGGCTTGTTAGGGGAGGAAAGAGACTCGTACAAATGGGAGAGTTAGGAATGCTTTTTCTTGGGGTTTCAGTATGATCACCATGGAAATGGGTATAGGCACTAGCAACGGCTCTGATGTCCCAACGTGGCAGCGAAGACCCTTAAGGGTATTCTGTTCACCAACATATGAAGAACTAATAAATACGTGTAAAATACAACACATCATTAACCGACTCCTGGGTTACCAGAAATGTTGCCACAGCAACCGGTTCAGGATCATTAGCATCAACATCAAACGACTCGAATGAAACCAGATGTTTTCTACCTATGAATGCCTCCCTTCTACCTGCCACTTCACATGGCTTCACTCAAAAACGACGAGAAACAAACAGCACGTTTAAAGTCCACTGGAGCAAGTGGGAAAAAAGGAGATCACCTGTCAGCTCGTTCATTCTTGCAGATGATGGAAACGGCAATAAGGCCGGTGCAGTAAACAAACAAAAAAGCAGGAAATATTGACTAAAAATGTCATTAGGGCATGCCGTTTTAGAAATTAACCAGTGTAAACTCTCCTAAACCAAACGTCTTTGTCTCTGCAGTGTGACCAGTACCTGTGGTGTATGATTGGCTGATTATCTAAAGGGTAGAGAGGCCAGCATCGAGCTAATGCTCCCTAATGGCCACTGTGTTTCTATGCCTCCCTCCCCCTTCAGGATGGCTCGGTTTGTGGTTTGAATTTGACCGTAAAAAACAAAAACAAAAAAAATCAGCACTCGCTAAAATCGTTGTTACAGCCGGACAACTGAGATGAGATGCTTTGTCTTTCTGTGTATAGATTGAGAGGGGGAGAGAAAAAGTGTGAGGTAGATGGATGGTTGAAGAAAACGATAAAACTTTCTCCCTAAGTTGCAGAAAAACACAAAAATGTCCCAAAAAAAAAGAGAAAAAAAGGTGGGATATTTGTACAGTGACTTACAATTCACAAAATATAAATAACCAAGAAATGTCTCTCCTTGGACTCCAAATGCAATTTGAGGTGAATGACCCTTTAAAAATCCACGCGGTCCTCTCTGCGATCATACTCGTCTTTGTGTTTTAGCCTGATGCGTGTCAGTAAAATGTATGTGATGAAACCGCATTAATTCTAGTTTTGAATGAATGTGGCTTAATTTATGATGAGTATTTGACTTGGCCTTACAGTCAGATTTTGTGTGAAACTGTCAGTGCTCTACGACGATTCAACTTTTTTTTTTTTTTTCATTCCAAATTTAATTTCAGCAATTTACATACAACTGCTGACATTCAAAGAAAAGCTAAAGAACATGAAATAGAGCAGCAGTTCACAGCTTCCTGTTTCAATCAAACAGATTCTAACACTTTGCTTCTGAGAAATAAGATTTGGAGGCTGGTTGCTACATCAAATTAATTTTGTTTTGCGTTTACAGTGCAAACACCCCTTCTGGTTCTGTCAACTCCTGACTGTTATGATCGAAGAAAAATGTAAATGAAAAGCAGAGGGACATAAGAATCATACTGGGCTGGATGTCTCTGAGTATGACAGCACAGAAACAAAACTGAAAGAAAAGAAAGAAGAAAAGGATTCATCTTTTCTCTTTGACCTGAGATTTAGTTGGGACTCAGCAGCGACGCCTGACCTCTGACCTCTGAGCTGGAGCGTCGTCTCTAGAGCCCCAGAGGACGGAGGCCGAGGCGTCCCGAGAGGAGACGAGGACATCTACGGTCCTTCGTACCGTTGGCGTCCTCCGGTCAGATGGGAGGGGACGTTACCGGTGTTTCAAAACACAAGGCAAATTGTCGTACCTTTTTACGCAACATAGAAACAAAAACCAGCTCAGATACATTTTACACAGTTTACAAGCATAAAAACATGGACTGTAGTGGAAACGTTCATAGATCCAACCTGAAGGAGTTTTTCTCTTTTTATATATAGATATCAACTATATTACAACCACAAGAGAAATAAGGAATAGCAGCTTTTTCTGTACATGATGAATGTCTCCAACCGTAGAAAAGTTAGAAAAGTGACACAAACAACTGGTGTGTACATAAATGCTCTGCCCACATACAGATGTTGTAAATGTTGGGAGACTAGAGACTAGTCTAAAAAATACCTGTTTGTATACAACATTAAAGAGAATGCCTCTGGACTTGGAGCAAACTCAGATTGAGAGGCGGTACAGGTGTACTGTTCAGATTTATTTTCATCCTTATGCCCTTCCCTCTGCAGTCTGCGCTTTGAGGGGTTTCATCTTTTTTTTTTGCGTCTGTTGATTAAATGGTGGGTAAAACCTCAAGGAACAGCACTTTGTGACAAGATGACCTGATATAATCAACATCTTGTGTTTTTGATCATTTACAATTTGATAAAGTTCAAAAAGCATTTTAAACGCTAATTATATTTTCAGTCTGGTGTGTTGTAGAATCAGAGCAACGATGCAGAGAATTTGACAAAAAAAAAAAAAATCCTTTTGGCAGCAAATTTGGCAGGTTTGACTTTTCCCTCTGGTTATGCGTTTTCAGCTGATTGGCTGTCGACACTCAGCCTGCAGAGCAACAAGACTACTAAATGACGGAGACGCTGACCCCTCTCAAGTGCTTCTTCATTAGATATGCTTGACAGTTTCACCATAATGCCCGCCACAAGGCGACCCATGCGCTGGTCATTTACAAAGGCCTACACATTTTCCTCATTTGGAAATACATATAAAAAAGTAACAAACAACAATTTATAAAATAAGTTCAGCCATAAAGAGAGACATATCTCCCCCCAAAATGATTTTCTTTTTTCCTCTTTCTTTTACCGTTTTCATTCGTCCTACTCAGCAGTCACATCTGACAGCCAGCTGGTGGAAACCAAACTGAGAAGAATATCAAAGAGTGTGTGGAGGTACAGCAGAACATGGACTAAAGAGAGTTATCTCCCTCCTGTGAGTCTTTGCTCCCCACTAAGTAGCTACACTCAGTTGGTGGACATTGTTTTGCTGTATTTTACTTAAAAAAAAAAAAAAATGCTCCCACCCACTGAGACATGGCGTCCTGCAGAGCGGCGGTGGCAGGTTTGCAGTCTGGTGGCTGTCTGTCCCATCAGCAGGCAGACGACTGGGGGAGGGGCATGGCACGTTCATTTTTGCGCCCTCCGTTCATGTGGGCGTAAGGCGGCAGTTCGTCTAAAGATGGTCGCATCGCTACGCCAGAACCTGTCCCGAGTCCCGCCCCTGACAGCCCATTGGCTGCCTGCTGACCGGACGGCTGCTTGTCCATGGCAGATGTTGACGTAGAAGGAGAGGAGGGGGAGCTGGTGGCTAATGAGGGGGCGGGAGGAGCCTCTGAGCTGGGAGGGGGCGGGGTCTGTTGTTGGGGGGCCGGGGTTTGCTGCGACTGTGTGGAAGAGGCGGGGTCCAGAGGGACGTCGGTCATGTTGTTGGCGTCGTCCAGGTGCAGCTGCGGGGCGTCGGCCGGCTTGTTATCGGCGCTGTAGAAGAAACTGACCTCTCTGAAAGACGGCTCCAGCTCGTCCTTTACGCTGCTGATGATCTCCACAAATGCCGGACGCATCTTGGGGTTGTACTGCCAACACATTCGCATCAGCTCGAACCTGCACAAAAACACACACAGATGAAGTGCATTAAATACATGCACTGCTGTAGTAATGACTCCTGAGAAACTTCGCCTTCCTACCGACAAGCCAATATTTACTTTTGCCAAATGTTTGCTTTCTGTTGCTAAAATGGCTGTAAGTGACACCACCCCACACACTTCTTGTTTATGAAGCGTGAAGCTGATGCTCCTTTCAGTTCAGTCCAGCAGCTGCCACTGAAAACTCTGCTTTAAAATGGAACCAAACACAAATCTCATCAAAAATTTCACCGGTATTTAGTGTTCCAAATGAAATGAAATATAACAACGATACATTACGTCGGATTTAAATTTGTTTATCACTGTGTATTTTGGTTTCATTTTGTAGCTCATCTTGCTTTTGCTGTACAGTTGCACAGAAAGCTGGTTTATATTGTAGGAAAAAAGGACAAAACCAAACAATTTTGATTAATAGCAATGGATCTATAGTGATTTAAAGTGATGTTTTCTTACAGGATATATTGCAAAAATGTGCTTATTTTCTTGATGCAAATGTTGGACTTAATTTTACCTCCATCATCTTATTATGTGATTATTCACATTATTCTGTCCATCTGTGCATTCGTCCAAAGGATTATGGAAAATTTTCTGCACTAATTTTCATGAAACTTGGTTGAAGGGTTGGACACGGAGCAGAGAATGAACCCCTTAAATTTTACAGAGCATCGAGAAAATGGGTGGAACCTGACATCTTAACAGTCTGTTAAATGAACTAACAGTAGTGATGAACAAAGGGGGGTTTGCTTTAATAATGTTATGAAATGAACAGATGGTGTGTTCTCTCTCAGTGCCCTCCATCAACCTTAAAAATCCAGTATCAGTCTGGCTCTTTTGTACAGCTTTGACTTGGGACTTTCTGCTCAAGAGAAAATTGCAAACAGCATGGAATGAGCCCTATATTTGCATATCAGTCACATTGTAAATACTTTTGAAGTGAAGCATCTTCTTTGTTTTTTCAGTGAACTGTGGTTTCTTATTTGTTCACATCATGACATCCCCATCTGATGCCTCCTTAGTATTTTGTGGTTGGCGGCCAGACTGCTCTGCCACATTCACAGTCTTTTCATGTGGATTTATACTCGGGCTGTTTCATATTAAGAACAAACAAATTATGACGAACACAGTGTGACAAACAGCTGGGTTGTAAACAGAGTTGATGCTATTGAAATCTCATTTACCAGAGTCTAAAGGCCAGCAGGAACACTTCTCTAGTTGTGTGAATAAACAGCAGCTACTTATAATTTTACAACAAAAACAGTTTGTATGGCTGTGTATGTGTGCTGCCTTCCATCTTTGCATATTTATGGGTTATATTACTCTCTATTAGTGCAGGTGTTTATTTCTTACAGCATGTCGGGGCAGTTCTGTGGTTTCTCCAGCAGTCCTCCCTCCATGACGAAGCGCAGGACCTGCTCATTGGACAAACCCTGGTAGGGCTGTTCTGCCAGAGTGGCGATCTCCCACAACACAACCCCAAAAGACCTGCAGAGAACAAAGAGGGAGGGAGCAGGTGTTGCATTAGTGTGTCTTCCATTATCACTATGATAACTGGATGCAAGACTTCCATTAGACAGTAATTACTATATATATATATATATATATATATATATATATAAATGATAATTGTGCAGGCAAAACTGCCCATTCATGAATTCTCGAATCTAGCTCTAACCTCGTTGATCCTGACTGTGACTGCAGTATTGACCAGTGATTGCATGTTGTAATGCAGGTATGCAGATAAAACTACATTTTGTAATGAAAACCTGAAAAACTATACTGTGCTCAGTCCGCTATCTTAAATAATTCCTGATATTGTTATTTTCCCTCAGCTGGAACTCCTGCTTAACAACAAAGAACAAGAGAGAATGAAGATATGAACAGTCAAACTTTAGATCTGTCAGTTACGTCATATTCAACTTCTGTCATGAGCCCTCTTGTTATTTATTATTTATTTATTTTTACTGTAATCCACTTGCTGTTGTAGTGCTTAATGCTGATTTAAGTTGCAGTGTCAGTGTAAGGACCTCATGTTTATACCAATTCTAACAAATTAAAATATCCAATGGCTTGCATAGACTAAGAAAATGACTAAAAAGTGTTTGCTGGTTCACATACTTCATAGTCATTCATGTCAACAAGCAGAAAAATGTGGAAATGAGAACTGCTCTAAGCAAATTTGGCTGTAGTAAAAACAGGCATTACTAATTCTTTTGCAAAATGCCTGCTCTTTATTTAATAATGGAACTAATCTGAGCTTTTTTCATTCTTTCGTCAGCCTAAGAAGACTTTATATTTGTATTTGTAACAGACTGCTATTGTAATGTGACTGGTAAGTTTCACAGATTTCTGAAGAGAAAAAAAGAGAATGAGGTTGACGTGTTTGTATTTGTGTGCACACTCACCAGACATCAGAGTTGGTGGTGAAGACTCCGTCCTTCAGAGACTCAGGTGACATCCAGCGGACGGGGAGTAAACCTTTACCACCTTTGCGGTAGTAATCGGTCTCGTAGATGTCTCTGGTCATGCCGAAGTCTACAGTCAGACACACAAAGAGAACATCAAGGACTGAGACACACGTTCAAATGTCTCCGTTTAACCATCATTGTCATAAACCCAGTGAAACCAATTGGAACATCTTTAAATGAAACATGTAAATATGCCAGAGCAAACAGCACTCTCACTTCTCAGACTTGATAATGAATTTTAATGTGTGCAGACTTCTTGCTTTTTTCCACAGGAGGGCACTCTTTAGTGAGATTATAAGCTTTAACGTTTCACAGGAGTAATCGGTATCTGAAAGGATACTCTGCTGTGGATCTGTAGACGTAAACATGCTGACACAGCTACAGTACCGCCTGGAAAAGCTTCCCTACTGGGATTAGATTTACTCTGTGGATGTGGCCTGAACTGACTGCATTCTACCAGCGTGTCACTTATTCCCTTCTATGTCCGCCAGCCTTTACCTCCTATTTTAACAGTGAAGTCCTCAGCCACCATGCAGTTCCTTGCGGCCAGATCTCTGTGGACAAACTTGTTGGCGTTGAGGTACGCCATGCCGTCAGCTATTTGTCCCGCCATCTGAAGCATCTTCTTTAGCGGTGGGAGAGACAGGCTCGACCACTGTTGCTGGAGACACAAAACACACAAGACAAGTCAACCTGACAATGCCCTGATGATCCTTTTCACCGTAGTAAAGTCACTTCAGGGTCTATATCAGGCAGTACCTCTTTAGGTCGGAGGGAGCGTAGGTAGCTCTTTAGGTCTCCTCGGGTCATTAGTTCCATGATGACCAGTGTGGGTTGGCCCTGAGATACGACTCCCAGGAGACGAACCTGCACCAGACATGGGACAACACATCACATCAACAGACTTTCAATACTGCACAAAGGCTGACATGCTATGGTTTAGAGAATGTGTTATATTACAAAGACGTCATCTCCATACGTAGTGAAAAAAAGTTTATCAATTTGTTGCAGAATATACTTTTGTATTTCATCCTGCACAACAAAAAATTCACCACTGTCTACCACAAATCTTTACCAATAAACTATTGATTATTGACTACTGTTTTCAATGGTGCTTTTGAGAATCTACACAATATGACAAAATCCTCACAAAGCAACACACAATTGATTTTGCTAATTTGGTAAGGGCAGTGATCAGGGTTCCTACAGGTTTCTACAAGTTACATTTAAGACTTTATAAGACTACTTAGAACAGAATTTAATGCCCATTTCACGGCCATACTGGCAAAAATTCATGACTCTTAGAACTTAGGAAAATGCATTTAATTACTCCAACGCCTTGATTCCCACCATTCCGAGTCATTACTCACCAAGGGCTGTAAAGTTAGCGATAATTGGTACCTAATTTCAATATAAATTATCGGTTGAAACTGAAAAGAATACCGCTACTTTCTCTGCTGCTCGGACACTTCACAAACACATTTATTTATTTATTTATTTATTTAACCTGGTAAGTTAGTTGAAAACTGATTCTCTTAAGATGTCTAAGTTCTCATTTGGCCAGGTCATCATTCTACTTGAACCAGACAATGAATAAGTCGAGTTGTAAGTTGTAAGTAGAGATGAAACGTTTTCAAAAGAGCGAAACCAGTCCAGTTGAACCAAGAACATTCTCTTAAGGTATTAAATGCAGATTTGTAAATTCAAGACTTTTAAGACTTTTTAAGACCCTGCGGTAACCAAGAGTGAGGTAATTGTCTACCATGTATGCAATTGGATGTCTGAATTGTGTGTTTGCAGGTAAAATGGTGGGAAAAAAGTTTGCGGATACCCTTAAAATTTTACACAATCTCAAATATTATCATGAAATACGTGTGGAAAAGTTTGGACCTTGATGGAACAGTGCACGTGCAGAAGGGAGCATATGGGTTTCGATGATGGCACAATACTTGTGCGACACCTGACCTCTGACCTACTCCAAAAACTTAATAGTGATTCTCAATGCAACATATCACAGGTGTCCATAAACTTTTTTGTCAACACTGCATATAAACATACCACATGATGACAGTTGAACTCCTTCATGACAGAAGCCTCGTTCAGAAACTCTATCCGCTCCCTCATGCTGGCAGACTCGTTCACAGTCTTAATGGCGACACGGGTCTCTGGCTCATCCTTGACCACCCCCTTTGCAATCCCCTCGTACACCATGCCGAACGACCCCTGGCCCAGCTCGCGGCTCAGAGAGATCTTCTCCCGTGCCACCTCCCACTCATCTGGTACATACACTACACAAAAAACAAACAAAAACACACAAGTTTTGAATTAAGACGTACAAATTAACACTAGCACTGATGCTCAAAACAGGTGATTGCTTCACTCACTTTCTGCTGCACTGAAGTACTCTGGATTGACAGAAGCATAGAGGACTCCATTCCCCAGCCGGTCACTGTTCCTGAGCAACACAAAAACAAGTATTTACACATACACATGTATTCAATAAATGCTACTTTCTTATTGCATCATTTGAGTATATAACATCGTATTATATCTCAGTGTGGTTTCTTTAAGGTAAATATTTTGAAGCACAACCTGATATGGTGGTAGGTCCTAACCTTAAAATAGAGACGGTCAATAGTGGGCCAGATTTCTTGTTTACCACACACACTTCAACTGCAACTGGCAAAATCCTCTTAGTTTGGTTTGTGAGGACTGTGGGTGAATATGGGTCCCAATGTGACCACACATCCCATGAGCAATGAAATTAAATATTTATTTTGGAGCAAAGGAAAGAAGGAAAAGGAGTCTGTGGTGGTGTGTTGTGCTGGGGCTTGGCCAGATCACCCATATCAGGGAGATTAAATTTATATGGCTTCTATGAGATGCTCTTCATCCTGTTTTGATTTTGTTTGTTTTACATTATTGCGTACTGTATTACCATATTCATAGATAGTAGATAGTCACCAGTACAAAACTGGAAAAACCAAACAGGTACAAAGGAACACACACCTTTTCTTGTTGAGGAACACCACTGCTGCACTGCATACGCAGATGAGGATGATGGCGGCGATAGGAGCAAAGATGATAGCGTAGAGAACATTTTCATATCCTGTCAGGGCAAGAAAAATGTTAACTGCGTTGGCTGGCACACCAGCAAACATAACCAGAGACCAAAAACACACAGTCTACAGCTGCATGTATCATACGTTCAGCCACGTAGAGATCAACCGTGTGTGTCCAGGAGCCGTTGCCAGCCAGTGATGTGGCTCTCACTCGGACTGAATAGTTGCCTGGGCTGAGGTTGGACAAACGAACGCCACGCTGGGTCTGATACAGCTGCCCGGAGACGCATTCATGCTTCTCAGTCTGGCACGCACACGCACACACACAAACACGAACAAAGATGAGTACAGACTTCTAGACATTACCTGAATTAGCAAAAAAGGACCATTAAGCAATCGGACCCCAGGAGGAGTAGCAACCTCTATGGTGGAAGCTAATGGGGATCCGTACGAACAATAAACAATCCATTTTTGTTGGCAATAATCCAATTAATAATGGCCAGTAATAATTTATTTTGACTACGCTAAAGCCATTAAGGAGCTACTGTTTTTTAATGTGCCAGTGCCATCAACCAAATATTCAATCCCAGAATGCACAATGGCTCAGCACTTCTGTGACCTGGATGAACAGTTTAGTCAAAACAAGTTAACTTTCTCTGACTAGCTTTATCAGTGCCAGCATGTTTTTAATGACACCTGTATGTTGCAAAACATGCAAAACAGTGACATCAAAATCATGTGTCTGCATGTTCCAAATTAATAAGCAGTTTGAGCTTTTGCTCACCCGAGTCACGCTGATGGCTCTTTTCTACTCTGCTTCTACATTGTGTTGAGGCTCATAGATAACATACTGTAGCTACCCCGACTCGACTAAAATCACATCAGTTTCTATCACTGGTCCTTTGTGAGTTGACAGGAGGAGAGATGACACACCTCAGCAGCCAGTTTAAACTTGATCTCATACATAAGAATGAGTCCGTTTGGGTGAGGGGGCTCCGGCCAACGCAGAAACACCCAGTCCTCGTGGCCCTCCCAGGTCACCAGGCCAGGTATGTCGTCAGCCTTTTCTGAAGAAAGAGAAGGCCTTGGTTACCACAACAACCATAAGGTGAGATCATATGATGTGTGCTTTGGCAGTTTGTAAATGCTAATATACACTGGCTATGTTTAGTGGTTTGCCACGATAACAAGTTCTGAGTAAAAACTCATCAAACTGGTGATACTGCATATAAAGTAAATATTCTGTTGTTTGAATCTAACTGGTTGTAAGTTTAAAAGGTCAGTCAAACACTCCCCCAAGCCACACTTCCTTCTTCTATGTGATGTGAGAAACCCCAAATTCTGGTGCAGACACATTACGCTTCGAAACGTTATTATAAAGCAGTGGGTTTTTTTTCTAAGACTTATTCTAAAGCAATAAACCATTTCTCTTCTAACCTGCAGGCTTGGTTCTGGAGAAGACAAACTCTGCAGCGCTGCAGCGTTGGACCTGCCGATTGCAGGCGTGAATGTCGATGCGATAAACTGTGAACGGCTTTAGGCCAGAGATCTGCAGCTCACGCTCTGTCACAGCTTGTTCAATGAACTCAAATTCGCGTTCTGCCGGTTCCAGGTCCACGGTGCTGCTGTTACCACTGGCTTGCAGAGGCGGGACAGTGCTGCTGTTAGTGTGCGGCTGGTTGCGGCGGGGGTGAGTGGAGTTGGCAACTCCAAAAAGATCTCTGCGTCGCCGATCAGGTGGTCTGGAAGTGGAGGATTAAGAGGAGGCAAAGGAAAAGAAGCAAAGATGGAAAGGATAAAGATGAGCTGGAGATGATGGCTGGTGACTGAGTATGAATACATAACAGCATCCTGCAAAAATTCAACTGTGAAAACAAACTGCAATTTGTACAATTAATTAACATTTAACATATATTTAACATAGCTGTGTTTTATTCACTTCCTGTAGCAGTTGAATTCAGACCAGTGCAGCATGTTGAACAGTATATCTAGATTATTTAAATACATTTCTCAGTACAGTGTGGCAATTTTTTTTAATTCAGTGATGCCCTTTAATAGATCGAGAAGAAGTGTAGTAACTACATTAAGAACAATTGGCAATCATTTCTAAAGTTCAAGCAGGGCAAAATAAAACAATGCTATTGTATATGCATAGCGATGCAATGACTGTCGGATGGAAACTTGATATGAAAAGGTGAAACACATACTGAGTACCCCACTGGATTTCATAAACAAAGTCAAACTGCCAATACATGATAAAACACAGGCATTAAATACTTCACAGGAAATAATTTAAAAATAATATTAACCTTGGTGTAAAAATAGAGTTGTGCAGGAAGTTTTCAAAGACTTTTCGGTAGGAGGCATCAGCAGCTTCTGCCTCCAGATCCTCCACTGACTTGGGGCAGGGGCAACAGGGGCCTTTTTCTGCACCATCAGGATCAGGTTTAGTGGGCTTGGTGTCTTCTTCTTGGTCTCCAACTCCTGTTGCAGCAATCCTAATGGGTATCTTCAGCTCTGAAGAAAAGGAGTCATGTATTTGTA
>JAPTMW010000018.1:18294928-18305883 GCA_029822955.1 Ostorhinchus angustatus | reverse complement strand
CCCCACCCCCCCTTCAATTCCACGATCTCTCTGCTTTTCCAATAATCATTTTCAAATCTGTATGCTTTTACGCATTACTCAGATCAATGTGTAAACTAGTATTACTCCCTGTGCTGATGTGGAATGTGAGTAAGATGAGAAAATATCACTGCACAAAATATTATGCATTATCAGTTACAGCTTGCTGCTAAGCAAACACACCACTGTGGTGGGCCAAAGTTTAATTTTGACAAGTACACTCTAACTCTTTCTGCTGGCAATAGAAACATTTCCAAACTTTGAGCAGAGTTTGATGATGCAAAATAAGAAGGTATGTCACAACACTGGAAAGGATCTATGTCTGACAGATCAACTACAAAAACAAAACGAATGTTTGATTTTGACAATCTGAGGAAAGCTTTGACAATTTGCAACAATTCTATTTTTCAGAAGCATTTAAAAATTTGTTTTTAAATGCGATGACCTGGAGACATGTCCGGGGTGTACCCTACCTTCACCAATAAGTAGCTGGGATAGGCTCCAGTGACCCCTGTGGGGTCACTGTGGGGTTAGAAAATGAATGAATGAATGGTGGGGACACAGAAGTTTGAGGGGTCAGAGCCATCTACAAAGGGTCAAGGGTAAGCTAATGCTACATGCTAGCAGGCATCTGGGAAGGGTAACCGCACAGTGAAAACATGGATTGTGATCAGACACATCAGTATTCCACCTCTTTTTTTTTTTTTTTTTAAGAAAAAAAGAATACTGTGTGCACCAGACTAAAGACAAAGATGAACATCCAGACTGCCGTTCAGAAGCCACGGTCTGGTGTTGTGTCAGTGTTCTTGGCATTTGAACGTCTATGATGCATCACATCCTGCCTTCAGGATGACTTTTCCACAGAAACCCATCTGTATTGTAACATTACAATGCAAAACCAAATTCTGCTCACCTTACAAAGGCATGTCTCAAGAAGAGTCTGTGGGCAACTGGGCTGGCTGCAAGCAGTCCCAACTTGTCCTTAATAGAGGATTTAGGGCCAATCTTGAAACACAATTTAAAAAAAAAACCCAAAAAAAAACACCCTGTACAGCTGTACATTTTAAGACTTGAAGTGGAGTGTACAAAACCTGAAATATGCTGTGTTCTTAACCTCTAATATGTAAAGTTAAATATCTCTTAATATCACACTTTTTTTTTTTAATTTGTATTGCTCAATATTTCCCAATTTCTTCGTCATTTTAATGCAACTTCTGCCTGCTTGACTTCAACTCATACACTCACTGATCTTATACAGAATTACCCATACAAATGTCAAGATAAGGCAAAACAAATAAAGAGCAGAAAAGGACATTTCAGTCATTCTGTTAGGACTGTTCCATTTCTTATCTCTGAAACAACAACAAAATGTATTTCGAAGCATATTTGGAAAGAACCTTAAGTTTCCTTAATTTTAGTTTGTGATATCAACCCACTGAAACTGCGGCTAGTGGTTTGTAGTTTATTTTGTGGTGCAATAAAATGTGCAAAATACAGTATGCAATGTGCATTTGGCATTTTAATTGTAGATCATTTTATTCTAATATGAAGCAGATGATTAAGAACAGCAGGCTTTTCAACTGAAACTGCTGAGAGTTTAAGTCTTCTCTGGAGAGGACATCAGAGCCTTTGGTGTGCCATTATAAAATGCCTTTGGTGTGATTTAAGGCAGGCAGTGTGCTGGTATGATGGTTATGTCTTTCTCTGTAATCTACTTGTCAGTGTGTACTGTCAGCAGCCTCAGTGCACTGCATACCTGTTAATACAATCCCAACACCCAGGCTTGTAAAGAGACACACTGCCTGATGTTACATCATCACAGCCTAAGCGCTTCACCCTCTGTGGCCTCACTGCAATGCCAGCATAGCCATCTTTCATGGGAACTGCTCCCCACCATGCTCATGAAAATACTAAACACAAGTTTCTGATTAAAATGTACATCTTTTGCAGTAGTGGAGTGAAAATACCAATAGCAGGTGTAGCAGCTTAATAACGTCCCCTCCCTCTCTTCAACACTGACACATTTTAAACAGCTGAGTACACAAGCCTATCTCTGCAGCTTTGATGAAGCTCCAGATCACATATTTACTTTTGATAACCTTTCCTCAGCTGGCTGCAGCACCCACAACGTCCACAGACAATCATAGGAAATCCTTTAAAAGCCCCATAAGACAAGAAATAGGAAGCAATACACCCTCTGAGTTGGTGCTTCATTCACTTCTACTAGACTGCAGCAAGTCTGTTTACTCCTCATTTCCATCCTGTTAGTGACAGACTGCCCGAGGGGGGAACGTTTTCATAAATACTTTTCCACATGAGAGGCAAGGTGGGAAGAAATACGCTGAGCAGCCTTAGCAAAAGATGATTCTTGACAGCTTAACGTGTTTGGTACGTTTGAAAAGCTATCTCTACAGGAACAGAGCTGAACCTGGTTAACCCAAACCTGCAAGCTGCACTTTAGTCCCAAATGATACAGTAAACCAGCAGGAATGCTCAGAGTTTAGCCATACAAAGAACCTTTAGACAGCTCCACACCAGAGTGAGAATAAATGTAGGATTTCGATGGGAGAACTTCTCTGCTACTCCCAGGTTTGTCGTGCAACCACTGGGGCTAACAGTAAACCCAATAACACACAGTTCACAAGCTCCTCACTCTTTCCAATCAACAGAACTTGGTCTGTGTTGCTTGTGAATGTACTTTGGCTTGTTCTATTTTAAAACCCAGACCCTGGTTCAACCTCCCCCTCCTAAATATGTCATGATGAATGGGATGAATCGGGAAGCCTAGTTTACTGTATAGCTGGAAAAATGGAAATTTTTCAGATGGCAACAGTAAAAAATTATATATATTCAGCTTTCCCCCCCCTTTTTAAAAAATCATTTAATTTAAGGTTTATAAGTTGGTAGATGACCTTCAGTGCAGTGAGCAAGGGTCATCCATTCACTTATACAGGGTGTCCCAAAAAAAAAAAAAGTACATATTTCAGCAGCTAATAACTAAATTGTTTGTTTTTTCTTTGCAGAGTAAACCCACTGGAATTAATGATGGCAGCCAGACTAAACTTTGAAGAAAACAAATTAATTTTAAATGCTACTGGAAGTATGAAAACACAGTTGAAGTGCAAAGACAATTTAGGAGGGAGTTTCAAAAAGTGTGCAATTCCATTGCTTCGCAGTGTCAGCAGTGTCTGGACCAGAATGGATGTCAGTTTGAGAACAAGCGGTGACAAAACAATAAAATGATATTTGTAAATTCTATTAGATTTTGAAAATGAAATGAAGTTTAATTATTTAAAGTGTGCATACATTTTTTGGGACACCCTGTACAAATTGAAGCTGCTCAAAGTTTGTCAAAGCAATAATAATTTACTTTCATGAAAAAATAACCCCCTGAAAAACAGTCTATAATTTCAGCCCTCCTGTGGTTGCCATGTGTGATGGGAGGATGTTACCCATCTGATCAGCACAGCTGCAGCAGTTATGAAAATATTTCCAAGGTCAAGGTATCTGAAGATTTGTATAGGAAAGGAGAAAAAACACAACTGCATAAGGCCAGAAAAATTTTAAATGACGCATTCTGCTGGATACTGTTCATCGCTCCACTTTTTTGATCATCTCAGGAGTGCTGTTTAAAATGATAATAATGGTTGTATTTCATTCAGGTTCGATAAACATTAGTTTATCATTATTTCATTAATAACCTCACTTAAGAAACATTATTGAAAAAAAGATGAAGTTTTTGCTTCATGTTTACGAGCTCCTCTTGTGGTAGCCCAAATGGACTAGACAGGGCTGTAAAACCATCACACTAGCAGTAACAGCAAGCTATCCCATCCAACTCTGAGCGATTCTAATCTCTTTATGATAACCAAAACAATGACAAAAACAAAAACTGTGTGGGTTACTGTGTTTTCTTACATTCTATGCTACCTATAACAGCATATGCAGATTTTAGTTTTTGACTTATCTCTTATGACTTCTGACACAATCTGCGGTTGTTTTCACCACTTTGAAATGAAAACAATACTCTGAATTATATGGGAACACCACTTAAAGTCATTACCTACTGCGTTAACTCACATTCTATAGGTTTGTCTTGCAGCAAATACCTTCCACTTGTTCATGATTCTGATTCACCACATTGTGACTCAGAGTGGACAACTTGGTGTATATATAACGTGACTAACCTTCTCCGTTGGCTGAGTCATGGCAATTTATTTACCAGAACACTTAACCGTTTTCCTACCTGCATTTTAGAAAAGTATTTATATTGTAAACAGAACTGGAAGTGTTTCATATAAAGTTAACTGCAACTGCTTTGACAACTGCCACAATAACATGCCAAACAAAATTACATTTAAGAAAATTTAAATTCTCTAATACTCTAGAACAGGTGGTATCAAACATATATATTGTGGGCCAAAAACTGACATCAAGGGTGTGAAACTCATTTTAGTTTAGGGGCTAATGTGATCTCAAGTGGGTTGGACCAGTAAAATAATAGGAAAATAACCTATGATGATATCCACAAATTTTCTCCTTGATTTAATGTGAAAAAAGTAAACTTGCATTAGGAAAATATTAACAAGTACAAACTATCCTTTCACTATAAAATGTGAATAACCTTAACAATTAATAACATGAAATGTCTTAAACAAATTAGCAATATTATGCCTGTTAGGAAACGTGGTCTGTAAGTTCCAATGCACATATGTAAATAAGAAGAAAATGTTGCTTATTTTTCTGGTTGATCATGTTATTCACATTTTATTGTGACAGGACAGTCTGTAAATGTAACCATTTTCATCCTGTATTTTCACTTTTTTCACACTAAAACGAAGAAACATTTTTGGAGTTGTCAATATTTCTAGGCTATATAGCATTATTTTACTGGTTTGACCCACTTGAGAGGCTGTATGTGGCCCCCTGAACTACAATGAGTTTGACAACCCTGTTCTAGAACATCCTCAGCCACATAAATATCTGTATTATCACAATTTGTCTTCTCTGTTGATGATGCCACATAGGCCTATTATCTCGACATAAATGAAGCATGACACAAAAACATGTGTTCTCCTTTCACACAGTGTTTTACAATACACAATGTCATATGTTTTACTATAAGCTATGATCTAACTAAAGCTAGTAGTAACTTCCTTTATTGCAATAGTAGCCTGAGCATGAACAAGCATTGTTTCCCCGTGTTCCCCCCGTGTGTAGGAGTGTGGAGTAGCATTACATTACTTACTCTCTGCGGTGGCGGGCCGGAGGCAGGACGACAGACCCAGCATCAGACCCCAAAACAAGGTCAAGCGGCTCCTTTCCATTCGAGGCTTCATTCCTGGATAAATATTTCCCCCCAAATCCTGTAAATAAATATGCCGAGAGGACCAAACGTCGTCAGACCTTGGTCAGAATCACTAACCAGCTTTTTAATCTCCAGCCAGAGCCTTTTTAGCTGTTAGCCGGCTAATGGAGCTAATAGCTATCACAAACAGGCTAGCAGGATAGCTCTCTCACGTTTCTAATGGGAGTCCAATGGTGCTCCAAAAATCACCGATTTATTCCTCTCTCCAGACAATATGTATTCATAGTTCTGTTTATTCCTGCCCAAAATAACGCCGCATCGATGCGTATGGCGAGACCAATGCGACTAAACAGGCGGCGGGGATTCCTCTGTAATCCGCATCTTCACACTCCATATCTGGAGGAAAAAACGTTCAACGTCCCGCTCCTGGAGGATTCTCAGGGAGCAGAAAACAGGTCAGCTCCCTGAAAAACGGGATGGAAAAGACCCTCCAGAGCACACGGTAGCATATTAAGACTCGTACACAGCCCCTTTGTTTTAACGACACGACGTTTGTTTCGAAATATTGAGGATAAAAATCTAGTTTCAGACCGCAGCCTCCTTCTTCTCCTCCTCCTCCTCCTCCTCAGCCGCTCATCATGCAAACACACACCGCGCTGTTGTGGTAGCTGTAATTCACCTTCATAATCAAGGAAAACTGGGTAGTTGACCTTATTGCTTCAGGTCAGGAGACGTCCACTAGATACCCAATGTCCTGCGTCGATAAAGAGCCGAACAGGTAGCGCAGTTGGGCAGATTAATGTACAGGTACATGCACAGTCTCCTTCGCTCAGTCTGCAGTCTGCCGTGTTCGCTGTAAACACGGCGCCGTGGGCAGAGATCGTCTCTGTTTCAAAAGATGAATCACTCCGGCCTGTGCCCCGCCTTCCAGTCTGTGAAAGTGGGCGTCGCTTCTACTGCAGTTTTGCGACCATAGGAGAGCAGTTACCATAGTGACCGAGCTGGTTCTCGTCACAGAAAGCCAGTGGATAATAACAATATACTTAATAATACGTATCAAATGAGAAGTCAAGCAATGTATATCCATTTTAATATATTTAGCAAAAACGACCCCTTCACAGCGGTATTGCGTCTATATTCATACCTGGCACTGGGTAGAAAGTGATAAAGATCGTAAATCAACCCGTCCCGAGTTTGACAAAAGCAGAAATTCGTGCAGTTCCCCGCATAGATTCATATTATCATAAAAAAAGATCCCAAATATTGACAGAGTGAGACCTCTGTGCTCCCCCCCCCTCCTCTCTGGTCACGGCCGTGGCGACTCCGTTTACGACGTGGTGTTAGGGAAATCCGGGATGCTGATTCAGGATCAGGGTTGTTTTGCTCCTCACAAACACAGAGCATAGATACAGAGAGACGCTGATGTACAACGATCGCGTCTGTCTGCACCTACAGGCTTAATACGTGTACGCAGTTACGACTGTGTCTGTTTAATGGCTGTTAAAACGATGCAAATCCATTCAATGAGGAACTGAAGCACAACACATTTGTATTTCAGTTAAATATACTACATCTGCGTTCAATAAACACGCACTTATTTTTTATTTTACATTGTCCAAGCACTTATTATCTTTATGTCTACGTAGCACAGAAGAGTAGGGATAGGACAGACTGTTTTGGTAAAAGTGACATTTATGTGGTATTACTATACATGACGACTGCAATAGCGGTTTGAGTATTAGCTTCTACTCATCATGAAGTCACGTCTCCTGGAGCTTGGAAGCATTCGTGCAAGGATGGGATCCTGCAGAAAACACACCGAAATGCTGCCATCTTGAGGAGAGATTAACCACTGATACAAACAGAAGGATGAAATGGTAAATAATTCACAGTGAGGAAAACAAGGAAGAAAATCAGTGAAGTAAATTGCACTTTTTTTTGCCATTGTATTTATTGAATTCTATTGTTTTCATACTGATGTGGACCATATGAATCCTCTTACTGTGAGCCCAACAGGGATTTATTCCTTTACCCTGTTGTTTATTCACAACCAAATAGTCACATTTGGGTTTTGCATTGAAATTTTTATCATTATGATTGCCACTGTTTTGATATTTGTATGTCAATATTAGCTTACCGTCACTTTTAGAAGACGAAGAATCTACATTTGTCAGCAAATTGTACATTGGACATGCCTTTACCCCAACACTAGCTGAACATGTAGGAACACAACACAATTGCAGACTAGGAGTAGTGGGCTGTCATGGTAGGTCCCTGGGGAGAATATGGGGGGGGTTAAGTGTCTTGCTCAAGGTCACATCAGCCAACAATTTTTCTGCTGAATTAGAGAATTAAACCAGCAACCCTACGATCACACATGGTCTGAGCTTCATCCTTCAAGGCCATGGCTGTTTATGTAGTTATTTAGTTCTGTATGAAATTTGCACATTATTTAAAGGCTTCAAATAAGATTACTTTTTTGTGTCTCCCTACACTGAGCTCGGTTTATTAATATTATGTATATTTCAATTTTGCAAAATAAAACCAATTTGGTAATGCCTCAATGACACTAAAGAAAAAAGTAATGTAATAGTTTTGTTCAACGAATGCTGTTCAGGATGCACTTCTTATATGTGTGGACTAGAAAAACAACTCGTTACTGACTTTTCATTTGTTTGAACCCTACAGTAGACAGGTTGAGTCACAGAGATTTGACAAGGTCTCAGGCCGTGATGCTGTGAGAGAAGCAGACGGTAAACAAAACTGTCGATAGAATAGCCCCTGACAGTTTTGATTATGCCTGTAATTACAGGCTGCTTTCATCACTTCACAGAGCCGAGCACAGCGGCATTATTTGAACGCCACAGATTACCTCAGCTCTGGCAGACAGCACTCTGCATCCGTCACAATCCAACAATTAGCACTGAGAGGGAAAAAAATGCACATTAAAAATGAATATCAGTGGCCACCCAAGAGTCCAAATACAGTGAGTCACCCTCTAACAAGTGCTCACTGTACCAACATGACCCCCCCTGTGCTGGAGAATGTTGTGCCTGTCCACTTGCATTTGTTAAGTCCCTATTAAAGTCCCCATGAAGGCAGCCGGCGGGGCCCACCTACCTCGACTGTCCCAGTGGAATCCATTCTCGCACTGCACTCATGTGGAAATAAGCCTGTTTACCACCAACGGGTCACACATGCTAATGAGTGTCTGTTTGTTTTCCACTATGTTCATGCAGGAGGAAGGGAATTTAGATGGGGAAATAATAGATGATATACAGACAACAGCTCAGGTGGCTCTGCAGCACTAATGATGGAAAACGCAGAACAGAGAGTTAAGGGAAATGAAATCAGAACAGGAAATGTGGTGTGCCATCTTCATGAGGCTGGAGCTGATCACACAATATTGTCTGGCCTGGTGTTAAAGTAGTATGGTTGTAGGTCAAGCATCCTCAAAGACTGGCATTAAACCTTTGAACCACAGGATCTGATCTGTTGTCTGAGGCAATACATATCTTGTTGTACTACACTGTATATACAGTAAAGGCCACACTACAAAAAAGGGGTGTCTAAAAACCAGATTAAAAACACTAAATCTGAGGAAAAAGGCGCTCAAGACAAGTGAAATATCTGTCCATGCAGCAAGATCATTTCACTTGACAAGATTTCTTGAATTAAGATTGTTAAATCTAGAAATAAGCATTTCTACAGATATATGAACACTTAAAATAAGAAATTAACTCTTTAAACAGGATAAATTATGTAGCTTAACACTTCTAAATCTAAGTTGTCTTTTCTTTTTTTATCATCTTGGTAAGAACCAAATAATTTGCTGTCTGTGGACACAAGCACAGATGCAAATACACTGCAGCACACAATTTATAAAGGGGTACTCTATGAATAATGTTACTGTGAAGTGTAATGTTAATATGAGCTTTAATTCCTAAAATTGTGGTTAATTTAGTATTACATCCTGTGTCACCTTTGCGTCATATTCAGAGTCCATTGCCCATAGCACAATGCTGCCTGATAGGTATACCTTGATATACCTTGTCCCCAAAGGGAAATTTGTGGACTTCACTCTTCAACAATCTGTATGCACAGCAATCATGTCAACAACAATGGCTCCAAAAAAGAAAAAAATGACAAGTTGAAATTATACTGCATACGCATTTTGCTCTTTGACCTTGTTTTAAACTATTAAGAACCCTGATCAATACTAACACAGATGAGTTTTCAAACCAATTATATCAGTACAAAAACAAACAGGTGAATCCATCCATCCATCCATCTTCTGAATAGCTTAGTCCTTGTGAGTGTCACACAGTGAATTTATGTTTCAGGTAAAACTGGGAGATGCTAGCTCTGCAATTCTTGTCTATGGCTACCTCTAGACCCTTGTGACTTAATACAATACAAAAAGTTACTAATGAACTTTGCTGTTCTGTAACTACCAGCTTTTGCTGTTGATGTCAAAATTGCTTCACTGCAAAAGAAAAGACAAACTAGAAATTGTTCACACTGATAAAGGCCTCACAGCCCTGTAATTAAATCATATGTACGATCTCACAATGTTAGAAAAGTGTTAAAATGTAGAAGCAGCTTTTATTGATCTGCAAGAAAATTCAATAGTCAGACCTATGGTTTACTCATGAAAATAGGTACATTCGTTTTGTGTAATCCTGCAGTAATCCATTACTTGGCTGAGGCATCAATACAAGGACTTACAGTTCCCAAATTACATGCTTTTGTGCCATTCATTACGAATAGCAACTGTGCACTGTTACATTGCATTATTGACTATTTAAAAAGGTTTTCACTTGATTATCCACCAATAAAGCTGTTGCTCATGAAAGGTACAGTGGTGTGACTTCATCCCTCTGACATTTCAAGGCGGCATGAGGCAGCTGATAGAGTTACAGAGGGCCCTGCCATTGTATTGTGCCTCAGTTGCTGGTAGATTAAACACAAAGACTGCAAAATTACATAATGTTGCTGTGTAAAAATCTCAGACCTTTGATGACACATGGGAAACTGAAACAGTGATGGTGTACAACTCCTCAATGGCATATCAGATGTATAGTTAATTTACTGAAACTGTAGTTAAATTATCATAAATAAAATCCTTTTTGGAATCAAGTGTTGAAAGTCTGGGGTTGTTGTATATCACACAGATTGTATAAATTAAACAAACTTGACTATTTGGACAGAGATTCAGACTTATGATTGTCCATTTATCTATGTACTGTACTGTATTGAACTGTACTATACAATTCCTTACTTATTACCATACTTTTCTTTGACAACATGGAGGGTATTTAAATCAACAACAGAAGCCTTGTATTGTCACAAGCAACATTCAGATATTACTCAAAAACACAAATGAATTCTGTTATGCAGGCTATGGTTTGCACATTACGGGAAAACATCCTAGGTGACATCCTGAAACCGTCAAGTGTAATTATCAGGAATATAAGGTAGACAGAAAACCATTTCATAAGAGACTGTCAGACTTTTTTTCTCCTTTCAAATCTTTTTTGTTGACAACCATTAAAACCAAAATCTGATAACTCAAAAGGAGACATTATTTGCTGCATGATACAGAGTTCTATACGAAAGCATGAACGCA
>JAPTMW010000018.1:18273478-18288336 GCA_029822955.1 Ostorhinchus angustatus | reverse complement strand
TGGAATCATAAAAGTTACAATCTCTGCTCAATGGACACTTTGAAAATGTTTGTTCCAAAAATAAGGACTGAATTAGGAAAAAGATCTTTTAGGTTTTCAGCTCCTGGTGCCTGGAACAAGCTTCAGTCTGAGCTCCATGTACACACAATAATTCCTTTCAGTGGTTTTAAAGAAAGAGTGAATTCGTTGGAATCAAGGCTCTTAGTCTGTAAATGTTTTGGTTGAATGTTGTATATGTGTTTGCAAATACTTTTATTGTAAAGTGTAATTGTGTGGCCATATCGCTGCCGTTTTGGCCAGGTCTCCCTTGAAAAAGAGATCCCCCATCTCAATGAGACCAACCTGGTTAAATACAGGTTAAATAAAAAATAAAAAAGCATCCTTTGACAGAAATGACCTCCCTATCTGCACACAGTTTGAATCCATCTCGGATGCATTTTTTTCCCCCATTGAATTACCATTTTACCTTTGAAGTTCTCTGGTCTCATTCACTGTTTTCTGCCCGGTTCATTCAATTTAAGGTCATAATAGACTGTAACTGAATTGGCAGGCTGTTGATGTTTGACTGCTGTGCTGTGCTTTGTCTGCAGGTCCATTATATCTTACAAGAGGTGGTGATGGGAGGGATGGTGCTGGAAACCAACATGAATGAGATTGTGGCTCAAGTGGAGGTGCAGAACCGCATGGAGAAGTCAGAGGTCAGATTCTGTGATTTACATCAGAGTTTATCAACTAAACAGTGAATCCTTCTGACCCTAAAGGAGTTCTGACCATTTTTAGTGCCTATTGTATTCTTCTTTGGCCTCATGTCTGGAGGAACTATATAGTAACATAATATTTTAAGAACAAGGTTTCACCACCTGTCCAGAGACTACTGATGAAAGGTTGACCATAAGCTTATTTTTGCACACCAGCAGTAGTAAAATCTAACTGTCACTGCTAATTTTTTTTTTTTAAGTTCCTTTAATACATCAGTTACATAATGTTAAGGCAGTAGAATTACAGCAGCAAAGTATTTTTGGTGTCATAGTCATTGTGACCATGTTACCATAGGCTCAGACAGCTGGTGTGAGTAATAGAGCTGCTAGGATTGATGGAGTCGTTTACAAAGTTCTGGAATAAAAGTGAATTCACAATGAGAATGCCGTTTAAAATTAGCATGTATAGAAGTCTATGCAAAGATCAGGTACCCTAAAGTCTGTGCATTTATAGAACAATCAACTTCTCTATTGGTTTGATGTGTTTTTCCTTAGGATTAGTACAACATAATAAAGTCTAGTACAGAGCACTTACTCTCTTTCCTTTACCATCTGAATGGCCTTGATAAGCACTAGTTACAAAAGGCTCTGCCATAATAACAACAACTTGCACAGAGTTGAACTTTTTCTCACAGAAGGTTCATCTGCAGAACACTCATATAGTTGCGGTAAAACTCAACTCAGATGAGAATAAAAGCTTATGAAACGTAAAGGCAGAATGAATCACGGAATTTTATTACAGCTGGAAAGCCTCAGTCTCAGTCACTTTATGGCATTTGATGAATTTCACAGACTTATGGCTTAAAGTTGTGCACACAGTGGCTTTTAACTTGTTTTCCATATTGGTTTGTTTGGACAGGGTGGTCTGTCGGCGGCCCCCGCTCGCGCCGTCTCTGCCGTGAAGAACATGAACCTGCCTGAGATTCCCCGCAACATCAACATCGGAGACATTAATATCAAAGTGCCGAGCCTCTCCCCTTTCTGAACAGAAGCAGAACGTGCGGGGTGGGGGCGGGGAATCCCTGCCAAGCTCTGCAGGACTAATGTACTACTGATGCATCTGTTTCTCTGGAGTCACCCTGCTACCAGCAACTGGAAAATTTTACTTGCAATGGAACCACAGCGACAAATCCCTCCACCCATTCCAATCATTTCACACTTCCAGGTGACAAGCCGGGGATTATATTGGAGTTCTACTCAATCCAAGTTACAGAAGACTCCAGTTGACAGATTTGCACATTATTCCTAACTTTGATTTTCAAAAGCATTAAGACTAATGTTAATATTTATGTATTTCCTGCTGTTCTGTCTTTTGTCATTTTTATTTCAGCATTTCATTTTATTGTCTTTCCAAAAGAAGAATTAAGTGTCTTGGTTTCAGTGTATTTTCCTCTTCCAAATTTCTGTCATTCTGAGCCATTGGACTGACCTAAGTTTTGAAAAGCTTGCTTTCTATCTGGAGGGAGTTTCAGGCACAGCGGCGTTGTCTGTAATATGATCCTTGGCTTCTGTATTGGGCTATAATTACTGAAACACATCTTTATCTTCTATTCCAACTGTCTGTCCACACAGACTGTTAGCAGAAGACTCATTCTACTATTCTACTTTTCTTTCTGTGTAATATATCTTGTCTCTGAAATCCTTTGTGATTTGTTAATAATAATATTCTTGTTCCAGGGGGAGATTGTGCATTAATTGAAGCCAAGTTGGAATATGCTGTGATAGGATCTTGCCAACATCTGTTCAGAGAGCCAACAGAAACTTTGACATTTTCTTGGATCGTCTTTGTGCTTGTTTAAAGTGTTTATGTTTCGTTAGCTGTGTTTAGTGGTCAGATAGACATCAGATTAAGACTGTAATTTAAGACCTATTCTATCCTGTAAAGGAAAGAAACGTGTCAAAGACAAAACTTGCCTATATACATATATATATATATGAAATAAAATACAGATTTTCATGTGCTTTGCTTTTCTTATTTTCTACAGCAGCAGTCAGGAGTGTTTCTTAGTCTGCAGGTAAACCGAGTCAACAGGCTGTGGTCAAAAAGCATCACTTACACCAAAATCACCAGAATGCACTAACTCTGAGGATATTAGACGCCAAGGTCTTTCTGCTCAACTTCAATGAGCATGCACCCTTGTTGATACAGGCACATTCTTTCAGCCCCCCTTTCCACTAATTTAGGGTAGGATTTTTTGGAAAACTGAGGGAGTTGTCCCCGCCCTACATCCCCAGGAAAACCTGTGGTAGCTCTCACCACCTCCCTCCTCCACCCTCACAGATGCAGACTGAGTGTTTCACATCAGCCAGATTCATTCCAGCTCAACTTCTGCTTCTCAGGCAGACTTATTACAGCGCTTGCAGTGGACACTCAGCTACAGTGCTAAGGGTATGTACTATTCCCCCACGTATGGCTTTAATTATTTCAATATGCTGCATGCTGGTGCAACAATTCCTTTGTGGAGAAAGTTTGATTTGTATCTAAGCTGCGTTCTGTCGGGGCTTTATCTTTTTTTTTTTTTTTTTTTTTTTTTTTACATATAAGAACCTTTCAAAGAGCAGTATGCTTATTGTGACACTGGACCATCAAGATCATGAATCTGTAAGGTCGTATATAGAAGACGCAACATACAATAGGACTTATGCAGTGCAATTGTGAACTGTTTGTTGCCAGGAAATAATCTATGAATGCGCTCCAGCCTCAGTTTGACTTCTTGGTTCTGTTTTGGGTTTATTGGTTATCTGTCAGTGTTCAGTGTGGGCTTTAAAGGATGTAAACTCTGTAGCTGGTACAGCTAGAAGAAGCTTATCTACGGATCTGAGACCACACCATATTGATTGTGTAGGTCACAGGTTCATATGCACACACAGAAAGATAATTTCAAAGTGTGTGTACGGCTGCTAAGATATATTTTACCTTACCGTTCAAAAGATAAGATTAACTTTGTTGATCACTAACTGAATCTGGTAAAACTAGCAAAAAAGAAGTGCCTTTTCTTAGAGCAGAGGCAGATTTTCAGTAAGTCATCCCCCAGATGTCACCAGTAATTCACACATCTGTGCTGAAGTCAGTACTTGATTCTACTGTTACACAAGTATGCCTCCTCTGTATGCGTGCACATGCTGAGGATGGATTATGCAGCACACTGAATCATACTAATTTGTTTACGTGTTTGATTACAAATGGGTCCTCATGCAGGGTTTAATAGAATGAATATTCCATATGGAGGGAAACCAAGAGGACTATCTGGTAAAATAACATCACAAAATGGTCACGTGGCACTTTTGTTGTAATTTTTTTTTACTCCATGAAAATATGTGACTTCAGGCCTCCAAAGATAAACATTCCCACTCAGAAGATTATCTTTCACTTTCTGCTAACATAGAGTGCTGGTGATTTGTTTGGCTTAGTGTTGATTAATAATTTGGCCTAAAGGGACAATAGGAACATTTATTTATTCTTTAAAGGACTGCTAATTAATTTTTCTAAGTTTACTTTTCTACAAATTTTGAAGACTACTTCACCTGCAAGATATGACAAAAGTGTTTACAGGTTTCATAGATCACTATTACAGTGGGTGGATTAATTTCTCTCTTTAATCCACCCTAAATCAGTTCAAATATTATATATTCCTCTAAACATAACTTTATTTACAGTTGTTAAAGAACTACAAACTGTGGGTAATCATGTTAATAATTTACTTTTTCCTAAAAAATGATAAACCATCAGTTTGGGATGGGTTGGTATCTTCTTGCCCTTTGAAATAAGTCTGTATTTATCAAGATGGACCTACCAAAAGACAGTCCAACCTGTTTGCATATATAGAAAAAAACCTGCAGAGCATCTTGATAAAAATGTAGTCATAAACAACTTAACATTTACCACAGACATAATTTGTCTTTGCTCAAAAGCCTGTCAGAAGGTGATTTAGGTTTTATGACACAAAGACAGAATACTTTATTAAAACATTAGTTATTACTGATGAGTGGCTGTTTTGACGTTAGTTAATCATTGATGTTTTAACCCTGTGAAAAGGAAATGCATGGCTTACAAGAGACAAAAATGTTATAACACAGCTGTTGATGTTATTTTCTGTTTACTATCTTTGTAAACAACACAAGATACTACACTTGTGGCGAATAAACACGTGGCGCTCATCAGTTACCGTGTGCTGACAGATACTTTACTCGGTACCTCTCAGGCTCCACATGTATGATGATGATTAACTGGTGATAATAGAGGAAACATCTGCACATGCTATCAACGACGGATATGTTACTGACAAAGTAACCGCACAGTCAGCATTTTGCACTTGTGGCACAGTGTTACAGTGTTGTTTGTCTTTTGTTCTGAATTTGTGTTATCATTCACCACCTTACAGTATCTCAGCTGATCCGTGTGCAGTCGCTGATAATTAGTCATTCTGATATAAAGCAGTAAAAGTGTTCATTCTTTATAACGTCATAGCTCAGTTCGTCTTTAGTCCTGTTTGAAGCTCAACAAATATTGGATTATTTCGTATGAAATGTACAGATGTCCATGATGTGCACAGGGCAAAAGTGGGGGATTTGACATACATTTTGGCCAGTGTGAAGTTATTTTTTGTGCTTCAAACAACAATTGTTGAGACATTTACCTTACAACTTTTCCATCCTGTAAGTCACTGAAGTATTTATATTTCAGGAAAACATTTAGCTTACAACTGTCCTCCTAGAACAGATTCTATAGCATTAGTTGCTTTTAGTAACTCACTGCCAACGTGTGAATATTAAATACATTATACAAATGTCATCTTTCAGAACAGTAATGTCTTTTTATGAACTTTCTATGACTGTTCCACTTGGAGTACATAAAATAAACTTGATTATCATTATACAAGTCTAATATATCAGTCGTAAATGTTGCTTATCAGTACAGTATAGCAATGAATCAGAGTTTTATAATATCGCTGCTTTATTGATCTTTATTGATCTGTGAGGATTTCAAAGGGTTTCAAAGAAGGGACCCAAGTGCAGACACATGCTGGCAAGTTCACTTATTAAAGGCATTTATTAACAAGTGGTGCCAAGCACAACAAACCCTGCTGCTCGCACGTATTTCGCCCATTAAAAGTCAATGGGGAGGTTTTTAAAAAATCATGAAAAATTTGAACTTTGACCTACCTTACCCTACCAAAATGTAATGACATCTATTCTTGATCACTCGCAATTTATAAACCCAATTTTGTATGAATTGAACCAATAGTTTTGCTGCTAAAGTGTTAACAAACAAACAAACAAACAAACAATCCAAACCTAAAACAATACCCCTTGCCTCCCCTTTTGTGCGGTGGCGTAATAAAGCACAAACAAAAGCTTATTGACAGGTAGGTATAAAATGGAAGAGCAATCATGGAATCCAGACAAGTGGATTTCCAAAGTTCAAAATCAAGTTTTACCTTGGATACAAAGGGAAGTTAAGTTAACAAAGAAGCACGGCAGATTAACATGTTAGTGAATAGAAAAACAGACCGATCGTGATTGTAGAAATTATTACTAGTTGGAGGTTTATAACTTGCAGCATGAGAAAAAAGAAGCAGTAACTTGAAGGAGCTCTTTACTACATACTGTATTCTAGATCCATGTGGACTCTCTTAGTATTCAAAGTACTGCGTATTGCACAAAAGTAGTAATCTCTCCTGTTCTGTACTAAAACAGAAAACAGCAATTTGTCTGATGATGAACTACAGAACAAATCATCCACTCAACACAATGTGATATACAAGCTGTTCATTCCAAACATTAAGTCCCCTGACTACTGACATTCTTCCTCTAACTGATAGGCAGTGATATTTAATCTTTAGTTATATGATGTCAAATGTATTTTCCAGTTCCCATGAAGATGATGAAGTCCAGTATGTTTTTTTTTTGCTGTTATCTTGTTTGTGAGTACACCCTGTGCCAGTCTGTCTGACATCAGCAGTAAACCAGGAAAGGAAGGAGGAACGTGGATTTTAACGTAGTCATTCAACATAAAGTGTATCAGCTATTATTAAGGATAACCCCATGCCCCTGGGAAGCATAACTATGCAACTTGCATATTATTAAGGTAGCTTTATTAACTATCCACTAGAGGCTTTCAGGATTGAGTTCAAGGACTGCTGGTGTTGGGCTCTGTTCCCAATAACCAGTCCTACCTGTTTGTTAACTGTAACTAAAGTAGCAGAAAAGCTGAAAGCTACTCCGCACAACCACTTATGTTTTTATTCCTCCGTGTTGAAACCTGCTTGAATCAAGACTTCTGCCTGAGTTACGACCCACGTCATTTGTTTGTGTGCTAAGTAATTCTTCCAGTACATACTCCTGCCTGATAGAGCAACATCTCCACGTCAACTAGGATTGGGATCTCAGGGACTCAGCCTTGAACACACACTCATCACGATAAGTAAAATGCCATCGAAACACAAGGTACTTTTATATCTAAATGCATATCAATCAACCTGATAGGTTAACGGAGTATACTAATCAAAATAGTTATCAAATGTCATGGTTCTTTCATCATTTTAATGCTGAACTAATCATGTACTGATCGGACTAGCAAAGTGGAAAATTTTAATATACTACATGTCACTGGGTGTGTATATGTGATGGAATGAACAGCCAGGGGAGTGAAGTGTTAAAGCCAAATGGACATTAGCTAAATGAAGTATTTCAGGTTCAGCATATGTGTAATTATTACAAGTAAAACTGCTCAATCAAGCAATTCCATAAAAGTGTGTAAAAATAAATCAGCTTAACTGTAAGTCATGTACACCGGTCAGCTGATGGCCACATACAAAGACAAGAGGAAGGTCATGGTATAAAAAGAATGAAGTTTTATGCCTGTTAGCAAAGAGAGAGTTGGTGTTCTATTACAGAATTGTGTTACTGTATGTCACCTTTGAGACTTCTCTTACAAACCTGCCAAGGGTCAGGATTCAAAAAGAGCCAGTACAGTATGCTAGGTGCGTTTCCCTGACATCAGCTGAACACTCAAAGATCTAAACAGCTGTCAGCGACCAAAATCATGAACTTATCTTAAAAGTTAAATAACCTTTGAACCATTAATCATGTGATTATATTTCAATAATTATTAGAAAATGCAGTTTCTTAGCTTTTCAGGAACATCAAACATGACTCATTCAGATTTTTAGAGGCTCCGTAGTGATCTCCGAAAGACTGACATCTTCTGTAACATTTATTCCCCAGTAGAACCCATGTAGTTTGACAAAATGATGTTTCAGGATTGTTTTTACAGTCATGTATTTACTGAAAAATTCCCTTTTTCCTCAGTTTTCTGTATTGTGATACAATAACATTTGAATTTCCTTTTAGGAATATCTACATAAGTAAATTAAATATAGAAATAACCTGATTTTCACAGAAAAAAGCTAAACTCATGGGGTAATATAATATATTGTGATAAATGTAGAAAAAAGTTTATCTGGAAGTTGCTACAAAAATAGCTCTAGGTTTGTAAGGTTTAATTATACTTAGAATATGTAACTGGAGACATATTTTTTGTTCTGAGAAACTGAGCTGTTACTGGAGAACTGGAACAAAGGGTCCTGTATCAAGAGAATACTAACACCTGCCTGGCCTTAAGCCTGGTGAATCTTCTTATTTGATCAACTACCTGTATACTAACTACAGCTCTGCCCTTCACAAAGAAAAGAGAACTCCCCCGGTTATCTCTGCTCTGTGAATTTGCGTTATCAAACTACATACCTAATCACCATTCATTCACGTACCTGCCCACCCACCTGTTGAATCCTGTTTCACTCCAGTGTAGAAATGCTTTAAATCATAAAGTTACCATTGTCAGTGATTGTTTTTTTGGGGTTGTTAAAAGAAACTGAAACTAAATACTTGTGTTTTCTGCAAATGCTGTGAACTGAAACACTTTTCCTAAAAGGACGAGTGCTGAGTTTCTCGTTCATATTATTGAGCCGCAATGTCCACCTGTTAACTATTCTTTCTTTCTTTTTTATAATGTAGTCCTGCAGGAACAGGAATGATAACAACAGATAGTCTTACTTTACTGACTAACATTAGGCTGTTCATGATGAACTCCTGCAAAGCAGTTTGGAAATTGCATAAGAGTCTCTGGCTGAACACAATATGAGTCCTGGGAAGACCATTGGGGGGGTTGCTGATGTTACACAATGGCTTTATTTGTAATTACTGAACACAAATCACTACAGTTTATAGCTGTGCACATAGAACATGTAAGAATTTTACAGTGATGTTGCTTTTGGAAAACATGCATTAGGTACCAATGCCTGACATCAGATAATGTGAGGAGTGCTGAATAATTTACTAAAGATTTTTAATCTGTTGTTTTCTCCTCAGATGTTATGACGATGTCTTTTTTGCCATGTCAATAGCTCAACTATTAACTGAGGAGGGAAGAGACCTGCTGTGCTGGACAAACATAGACTGAGACGCCTCAGAGTTCTGTCCACCTCTGAATCAGCCATGGGGAAAGTCTACTATATCAGTAAAAATGTGGGCCTTGGGGTTCTTATGCTGGCCGCCTTAGCTTTGGCTATAATTATAGCTCTATCTGTTGCCTATGACAAGGAAAGGGCTAAGAATCGAGGCAAACCTGGAGATGGAGTAACGGACAGCACCAGCATGCCTATTCTACCCACAACCCCTTCTGCCCCAGAGGAGACCTGGGACCACTACAGACTTCCACACTCAGTCATTCCTGTATCCTACGCTGTAACCTTGTGGCCTCGGCTGGTACCGAACGATGACGGCACGTACATCTTCACCGGACACTCAACTGTGGTCTTCAGATGTATGGAGGAAACAAACCTCATCCTCATTCATGCCAACAAACTGAATCTCACTATTTTTAATGAGCAGCTTGCTAAGTTGAGTGCTGTAGGTGAACATACTGCACCTGCTATAGCAAAGTCTTGGCTTGTTCCAAAGACTCAGTATCTGGTTCTGCAGCTACGCAAATCACTGACTGTGGGGAGGTCCTATAGTCTTTACACTGAATTCCAGGGGGAGCTGGCAGATGACCTGGAAGGCTTCTACAGAAGTGAATATGTTGAAGATGGCGTAAAAAAGTAGGTGTCTTGGTTGGACTTTGGGGTGTTTTGTTTGGGTGATGTTTTTTCCTTATTAATGCTTAGTTTGTGAATTTTACAGAATCGTTGCCACATCTCAGATGCAAGCAACATTTGCCAGAAAAACATTCCCTTGCTTTGATGAACCAGCTATGAAAGCAGTCTTCAATGTCACCATCATTCATGACCGAGGAACTACCGCTCTGTCCAATGGCAAAGAAATGGGTTTGTAGGAAACAAAACAGACTCCATTTGATTTAATAGCTTTGGATCACATTGAAGGATGTGATTTCTCTTGGGGAAGTTGGTTAGTATGAAAACAAAATCCAAAGCCAAAAAGAACAAAGAACATTTAAAGTACAGCATAATGTTAATTTGTGAAGAACTGCAGACAAAGTTGTTGGTATGAAATATTTAACTGATTTCAACAAGGTCATGCCATTGGAAAATCATCAACTAGATGTTAATTATAAACATTCCTCCAACCTTTAGGCACTACAGACTCCCTCATTGATGGAATACCTATCAGAATAACTACATTTGAGCCCACGGAGAGAATGTCCACATATCTGCTGGCATTTATCGTGTGTGACTTTGTTAACATTCATTCAACCCAAAACAATTTGTCGGTAAGAATGTTTTGTTCCTCAAATGTCACATTACATTATCTGAAAATGTTTTTATATGAACCCATAAAAGATCCTGAAATCTGAGCAGGAAAATCTGTGTTTATATTAGAGATTGTGGACTTATACTTGTATATATTCTTACTTGCAGATCCAAATCTGGGCTCGAAGAAAAGCTATAGATGACAGACAGGGTGAATATGCTCTGAACGTCACAGGACCAATACTGCACTTCTATGAGCAGTATTACAATGCAAGATATCCACTCTCCAAGGCAGGTAAGTCAACTCTCTCCTGACAAATTATGCACACATGGGAATTTGAGACTGATCTCATGAAATCGTGTGGTACGGCACGCCAGTTCCTATGGCATTTAGTGTGCTATACAAACGCATTTTCGACTTTTCAGGTGATATTCAACACCATTTGATGGCGTGTCAATTTATGCCAAGATCTCTGGTTCACATGACCCTAACCCCTAACCGTAACCCTAACAATCAATGTGCGGTATTTGACATGGCATGAACATACACGCAGAAAACTTATAATGCGTGCAGATAACATGCCAATTAAAAGTAGCGCATATATTGACGTGAGTTATGATATCACGTTGGGGAATTTATAAAGTTATCACCAAGCAAATGTCCCACTGCATAATCATCTTGTCCTTTTGGATTATTTTGATTAGAGCTACAATCCACTAAACACCACTTCTTCTTGAGTATTTCAACTTAATATTTGACCTGGTTTTCTCTTCTGACTATTCTAATTCATTTCAAAACCTAATAAATGTAGAGGAAAAAATGCATTGATTGGTGGAACAAATACATGCTGAATTAAATTTGCCTGTGGCCTTGCGCACTGTAGAAAAAGTTAATTTTGAAGGTATTTGTCTCCTGCAGATCAGATAGCTCTGCCGGACTTCAATGCTGGAGCAATGGAGAACTGGGGTTTAGTCACATACAGGGAGACGGCTTTACTGTACGACCCCCTCATATCCTCAACAGGAAACAAAGAGAGAGTTACTACTGTCATCGCACATGAACTTGCTCACATGGTAGGCCTCAATGTTTTCTCCACAGTTCAAACAAAACAGTGCTCCGAGTTCTGGGTAACAAAAAAGTAGAATAAGTTCAAGAAACAGCTTATCTTTATGACTGTAATAATTATCTGCTATATTTTAGTTTCCATTTCAGCCAGACTTACTTCATGCTGGTGAAGAATAAACAGTGTTGTAAAAATAAATCGAGCCAGACTGCAGATGATGGATCGTCACCTGGGGACATACTAACCCGTCCCCCTTTTTAGATGTATTTGTTGCCTGACAACTTAAAGTATGTGAAATTCCGTGGTGGTTGAAACCTTTAAGTCCCTAATGATTCATTTCATGTGGCTGAACTATAGTGGTAAGGCTGTCCAAAACTGAACTCACTGCCAGAAACTGTACTTAAGAAAACAATAGCAGTCTAAGCAGCGGAACTCTTTATGACTGTGTTTTTAGTGGTTTGGCAATCTGGTGACTCTGCGATGGTGGAATGACTTGTGGTTGAACGAAGGCTTTGCGTCATATGTGGAGTACCTTGGAGCTGACTATGCTGAGCCCACCTGGGATATGGTAAGAATAATGCTTGTACTTTTAAACTCAGTCATTATGCAGTTTTTTGGAAAGGTACTGATGTTTTTAACTGTATGAGAGACAGGGGACAAAAGGTGTTTTTGACATCTAATGGGACAGTATTTAGTGTCATAAATAACTGACAGCTTCTCACAGATACTTGTCTGTAAGGAAGTAGATTTTTAAACTCGCCTCTCTACTTGTTTTGCAGAAAGACCAGATCATTTTGTATGATGTGCACAAGGTGTTTGCGGTGGACGCCCTGGCCTCTTCACACCCACTGTCCTGTCTAGAAAGCGAGGTTAATACACCAGCTCAGATCAGCGAGATGTTCAACACCATCTCCTACAGCAAGGTCTGCATCTGCATCTGTCAGAATTTCAGATCCACAGGCTACAATATTTAGTCATCCCTCCTTCTCAAAATGATCATTATGTTTAGACACAGACACATGTTTTAAAGAGTAAGGCCCCTTGTTCAAAGTTTGTTGTCAAGGTTAGATTTTATTTTGCAGTATAACTTTCAGTTTTGCTGAAATTTCTGAACTTACCATTTTAATCTTACCCAATCTCACACCATCAGGGAAACATCTTGTTTTAATATTTTCCTTCGCTAAGATCCTGTTACGAGAATTTCAAACCATCCACATTCTGGTGGTTTCTCTGTTTGTTGTTTTCAGGGAGCGGCAGTGCTCAGGATGCTGTCAGAGTTTCTCAGTGAGCCGGTGTTTGCCCGAGGACTCAGTGTGAGTATTAACTCTGCTATAAGACATCATCACATAATCACTGCTGCAACTGTGTGTGCACGTCAGTAAACGCTAAGGCTGACGCACCCTGTGGGCACTTCGAAAATTCTTCTAATGATTAGTTAGTAATGGTTACTCCTTTATGATTAAACTCCTGCTATTTGTCCAAAGCATTAGTAGTATTAAAGCACACACTACAGCTCAGTGTTTGACCTGCTGTGCATTACTACCTCTTCTTCACAGTCTTACCTGAATACATTTGCCTTTGGAAACACAGTGTACACAGACTTATGGGACCATCTCCAACTGGTTAGTTCAGTAAGAAAACGCTCAAACAAACTTGTTGCTTGCCCAGTTTCACTCAGTAGAGCAATAATGGCTCTGATTTTTCCTCAGGCAGTTGACAACACACCAGGTCTACATATTCCACACAGTGTCCATGATATTATGCACCGCTGGACTCTTCAGATGGGCTTCCCAGTGGTCACTATCGACACTCAATCAGGAAGTATCACCCAGAAACACTTCCTGTTGGATCCAGACTCTGTAGTGGAGAGACCTTCTCAGTTCAAGTAGGAATCAGTTTTTCCTTTTCCTGTAAGTTCCATGTAGATGATAAATGAAGACGTCATACACTGCTGTTAATCGAAAACAGATGAAAAGTATGTTAAAAAAAATGCTTGTCTTCGTGAAAAGATTACTGATGTAACATTTAAAATGGTGACTGGGTTTCACTAAATTTGCTTTTACTTTACTATTTTACATCCTTATTCATTATCTTTCTCTTTATTTCTGGTCAGTTACACATGGTTTGTCCCAATCAAATGGATCAAGTCCGGTGTAGAGCAGCAACAGTACTGGCTTCTTCACAAAACAGGTTGGTTTTATACAGGCTCATAACATTATAAAACACAAGACTTGGAAGTGAATAACACAGTATTTGTATTTGTCTTCTTGTCCTTTTGTAGATGTCAACAGTCACATGATTGCTTCAGGAAGTGACTGGGTGCTTGCTAACACCAACGTATCTGGATATTTCAGAGTAAACTATGATACTGAGAATTGGGATCGTCTTCTTTCTTTGCTTAATACCAACCACAAGGTGAGATGTGATGTATGCCCAGCAAGGCTGTATGTTCAGTTTAAAGTTGGAATGAAATAAATTCAAAGATTTACCTATAAATACACCTCCCCCATTACCATAATGTTATAAAAACTTAAAGCTGGCTAGGTTATGATAGTCAGTAATCTACACTGCTGTTTTGCATAAATCAGAAAAATCTCACCATTGTCATCCAAACTGAGAAAAAAAAAGGCTTGGATAGGTGTATCCTTCTCTGCCTCTGGTTCCAAGTATGAATTTGTAGGTGGATCTTTTTTTTTGTATACACTCTATGTGATATCATGAATTACAAACAGATAACACCACTTTTAACTGGCGTGTTATCTGTACGCATTATAAGCTTTCCACGTGTATGTTCACACCACGCAATTAGTGAGTAGGTTTAGGTTTGGGGTTAGTGGTTACAGATGTGTAAACCGGAGATCTTGATGTATATTGACATGCGATCAAATGGTGGTGAATAACTCGCAAAAGGATGAAAATGCATACTTATAGCACACCAAATGCCATAAGAACTGGCATGACGTACAATGCAATTTCATGGGATCAGTCTGTAATATACACTTTGTATTAAAGGGGTGTTTGTATGCAGTATTGCTATTCTAAACTCTCAACAGCAGGGGGAAACTCGTACCAGAACACACTTACAACTACCAAACACACCAACAAATTAATGCTATGTATCCGCAGACCGTATCACTCGCTGAAGAAAGTATAAACCTCATTGTTTACATACATCTGTATTATGGTATCATGTTTTCTTCTTCAAACAAAAACGCACAATCTGTTATTTTGGCAGTAGTCCAAAATAACAGTCAGTACGTTTACATGCACATCTAAGTCGAGCTATTGCCAATAATCGAGCTAAGGACTTAACTGGAGTTTCTGAG
>JAPTMW010000018.1:17753141-17763528 GCA_029822955.1 Ostorhinchus angustatus | reverse complement strand
AGATAGATAGATAGATAGATAGATAGATAGATAGATAGATGTACTTTATTTATCCCAAACTGGGAAATTACAGTGTAGCAGCAGCATGCGACACATTCAATACCAAGTGGTGCCAGGCACAACGCAAACGTTTTACCTATTTCTTATCATTGCGAAAACACATTTTTGGTGACTTTGACCTTGACCTTTGACCTACATTCACCAAAATTTAATGGGCTATATTCTGGACCATCTCACACCATCCCTACAAATTTCATGGAAATTGGTCCAGTACTTTTTGCGTAAAGTTGCTCACAAACAAAGAAACAAACAAACAAACAGACAGACACACACAAAAAAAAAAAAAACGAACCAAAAACAATAGCCTCGCCTCCCCTTTGTGGGGCAGGTTAACAATATAACAACCACAGCTAACACGAGTAAAGACAAATATACACAAGAGCGACACTATACACTTACACTATAAATTAAAAGTATAAAAAGATCTGGGTAGAATCTGGATAATAACTGTAATGTGCTGGAATAGAACTGTAAGGTGAAAAACAAGTTGAAATATTCCAACCAGGAATGTGCAAAATGTCATGTAAGTGCAAATGGAATTCTGACCGTAGACCTCAGACAGAGGGGGGTTTATTGTACAGTTTTATGGAATGTGAACCTGAATCTGTCCGTTCGACAGTGGCGCTGCAGCAGTGTCTTATATACAACTGACTGAACAACACAGAGACAGAAAAATCTGAGTTTTTACTAAACTGGTGTCTACTCAATGAAAGCTTTTCAGTGCTTTATTGGAACAAAAAGCTCCACATTTCATCTTTATAATGTCCTAGCAACTTTTTTTTTTTTTTTTCACATTTCAGATTTGGGAAAACTAATGGACTATCAACTTTGTAGCCAACAGAAGGGTCAGTTTGCAATGACTATGATCCATGCAGATATAAATGGAGCAGAGTGTTCATGGATAAATCCTGCTAGTGGAACTGAAATGGCCATATTTGAGAGCCACATACAACTGCTCACCAGATATAAAAGGGCACGAGAGACCCGCTGTTACATAATGGAGAGAAACATTGGCTTATTCTGGTGTAGCCCACTTTCACCTGCTCAGCCCACTCTCTAATTCTAACTCTACATATCTGAGCCTCATTGTCTCTTTCCTCACTTACCAACTAGTCCCTCTCTGTGTTCTCCTCTCTGTATTGCACCCTCACCATTACCACCTACACACAGACCTGCAGAGGGAGGAGGACTCTGATAAGCAGGCTATTGATTGGACTGAGGTAAAGCACAGTGTGTTGGTAAGAGTGTCAGAGGCGAAGGCACAGCTCTATCAGGGTTACTTGTCTGCACAACCGTGAGTGGAAAAGACACTAAACACATATACACACACACACATATACACACACACACACAACTCAAATGACTTACACACTTACACTGCTTCTCTTTTCATATATTACAAGACTATCCACCGAACTGCTCTGTCCCTGTTCTGTGTCTAAATAAGGTTTATGTCCTTCCTTTGCTTGTCTTTGCTTCCATTGTCGGTTTGTTGCAGGTATATTCACATAAGCCTGAGAATCAAGGTCCCTGCTCTGGATTCTGCCACCACAGAAGAAAAAAAAAAGCAAAAAAAAAAAGTATGTTATTCAAATTCTTGGTAAATAAGCAGTTCAGAAGCACAAGAAAAGGCACAAATCTAGGCTTAGCTAAATCCTTTTTTAATGAAACCTCACTACACAACAAGCTGATCGTAGTGTTTTCCTTAAGCGTTTAAAAGTGTCTTCCTTTAAGTTTTGAGCTTTAGATCCTCAAGAGTGTATTATGGAAAGAAAAGAAAGGACAAAAATACTTTCAAGTAGGTCTTATTAGTTATTTGCTCTGATTCTATATATAGTGTAGAAAAAAAAATCATTTCATTGTTATACAGTAGACGCACTTTGAGATGTTTTATGTATCATGGCTAAGCGTGACTATTGTTGGAGGTGTGCAGTGTTAAGTACAATATTTCCACCCAAGTCCACGTCTGACACAAGTAGAGTTTCACATTAAACATTACTTTAATACGTGTATGATACTTCTACTGTGTCATCCCAAACCTGTCTTAAAATTTAAAGGTGGGGTACGAGATCATCGAAAAACGGTTCGAGGAAGCTAAAAAAAATACACAATTCAAAAGTCCAAACCCCATTCTTCAGACATCCCCCTGAAGCCACGCCTCCAAAATACTGGCACGCACAATGCTTGTTCCTGAGGGTTCACGAGCGCTGCACAGCAACAATTGGCCCGACTCCGGCTCGGATCCATGCGTGCCTCATCCAGTGTCCTCCAACCCCCCCGCTCTTACAGAACAGCCGCAGTTCATACCTATCTGACTAATGTTTCATTTCCTAGTGATTTATGTTAGTGACAAAACAGTTTTCCGGTGAAGTTTACATCCTAATATTGCTAATAAAACTAGCCAAGCTCTGGCTTCATTTCACGATTCATGCAGGAGGGGTACGCGCAGAGGGGGGAGGGACAAATGGCAGTTGAGTTTGATAGACATATCACTGATCAATCATTTCAAGTGGGCGCTCAAAATGATTGAATGGTGTTTTTTCAGTCCACAGGTGACTATATATATATATATATCTTTTTTATTTTTATTAGAGCATTTAATTAATTGGTTGTAATTGGGGTGTGAAGGGGATTTTAAGCAATATAGTAAAAAATGCTCCAGGAAAACATCTTGCACCACACCTTTAAGTCAACACCATAAATGAGTAATCATCCGTTAAATAAGACATGTTTTCGTGAAATAATGTTAACTATATCAAAATAACAAGCAACATAAGTTGATTCAGATGTGTTTGCCATCCTGGCATAGCAAGCTGTTCATGCATTTATGTCAACTTCTAGCAGTTACAGCCAAACATGGATTATGTAAGAACATGATAACCTTGAAAGATCTTGAATGAATGAATGGAAAAAAAAATACTTCAAAAGTTTCATGAATGCAGCCTTCGGCCATCCAGTGTATTATCAAACGCTTCCTCACGTTTCAATGCAAGTGACACTGGTGCATAGACACACCTTAGACATATGTAACTTAGATGCATCTAAAAAGGAAAAAAAAAAAAAACACCTTGGTTTTTTATTCAACCCTAACTACAAAGTACATTCCCATGCATAAATCAGAAATCCAATAGCATTTAGCTTCAAACATATTATTTCTCAGTGAAGAATTTACAATTTCTTTTGCCCTTCCTTAATGAGCAGCAAATACAAAATCTAGGACTTTAGATTAAGGAAAAGATCACGGGTTGGAAATGCACTGTTGTCCAAAAAGCTGGAATAACATATTTTTTACCTCTTTGCATGAAATGATTGTGACTATGTGATTTATTCTTGATAGATAAAGTGTAACTGGGACTCAGTTTGTAATCATTGTACCTTGTTAAAGGTGGTTACCCGCATGTATGAAAAATGAATAAAAAGAAGAATGTATCAGAAAACAAAATTACACCAATTTCATGGGCAGCGGTGTACATGGTGAGAATTCTTTTGATCACTGCTTTGCACACTAAACCTAACTATAAACAGTTTGAGAACACTGATATCACATCAGCTGGATTTGGTGAAAGAAAATCTGCTCTCCTTGAGTAACATTCATGTTCAGGTTTGCCACTTGAAATTACATTGATTAACTTTTAATTTTTAAATCATGATGAAATAAAATGTAATAGAGGTAGCATTATGTTTATAACAAAATACATGTATGGTTTAGTTGCATATGAATGTAACGTCTACGAAACAGACCTGCACACATGTAGCAAACTAATTATAAGAGTTGGTAAATAAAATAATATTCCAAAATACTTACACAAAAATAAATAATAATAATTAAAGGAGTTAAACCTCTAATTTGTCTTCCGTCACTCTGAAGTGAAAGTAATCCAGTGGTTCCAAATAAGCTTGCCAGTGGCGCTCTGCAACCCTGAGCAGGTCTAAAATACTACTCATTGCCAAATAAAAACTAATTAAATGGTGTTTATTCTTGCTGCCAGCTAGCCAAACCTGAAACACATTAAGTTGGGCACAAGGCATATGAAATGGGAAGGTCTTTATTTGTAGTGCTGGTCTATTTCAAATCTTAAATCCGAGCTATAAAGCTTTGGAAAAATCCCAATAATCAGTTTTCACAGTTGTGCATAACACACTTGCAGAACGGATAACAAAGAGAAGTACTGCGTATGTGGGTTTAAGAGGCCAAAAGCATTTCCAAAACTGACATGTGCCCTAAAATGCTTTTAACATCCCAAGCCCTGTCAACACTTGTCAGTACTTTAACACTATGCAATCTCATGTAGGAACACTCCTTACACTACTGCTGTACCTAAGTACTTCAACATAAAGGCCTGTCTCTTGCATCCTCTCACTACCTAAATATTAACAGGCTGATGCCCACTCCTGCAGCTCTCTATCTCGAGCCTTTTTTTTTTTTTTAAATTTCACTCATACATCTTGCTTTTTTTCTGCTTGCTTTCCCCTTCTAGTCACACTTTATTTTTCTCGGTCCATCTGGTTCCTACTATCTATTTGCTCTCATCCTCTCTTCATTAACCCTTCCTGTTTGCTTTGAAAGCCAGACCTAACTTCCATCCTTCCTTCAGAGCTCCCTCCCGGTCTTACCCTCATCTTGTCTCTTTTTGTCATTAAGAGTCAGACTGTGTTTCGCTGGCAGGAGTGTGAGCTCTGCAAAGGTAAGGCAATTAAGGCGACAACAGATTGGAACAGACTAGGAAAACAACAGAGTAAATTGAGGTAGGGCTTGTAGCTGAGCTGGGCGTAACTGGTAACAGATTGTACTAATCGTGAGCAAGTGCTGTGTGACTGATATTGCATTGTTTTATTGCATTGGATTGCTCGCTGTGAAATACTTAAAATACCTTTGACCAGACTGCATAATAAGAAAATTCAAGTTAGAACTGCATTATCCATGAGTTTGCACCTAATTTGATATTAATAGAAAATAACACATTTGCTTTTTTTTTTTTTTTTTGCCCAAAAAGTAAACATAATATCACCCAAGAGGTTATAGACATCACACCCACATACCCAAAGTATACAGTATAGGAATGCTCACTTTGTCTGTGTGGTTGTGTAGAGTGTGTGCAGGTGTGTAGGCTACAAGATGTATGCATTCTTGCTGTGTGACAGAGCATATTATGATGAACAGCTCCCCCAAATGACTGATTGTGTCTTGCCACTGCCATAAATCACACACCCACTGCCCCCTTCAACCACCTCCAAACACAGAGGCACAAGCAGAAACATACAAACAGAACTTTGGTAACGTCTCACCCCGCTTCCCTTCTCTCTCTCTCTCTCTTTTTCTATTTCAACGTTTACAGAAATTAAAGCAACTTACAGGCAAGAATTATGTCACAAATAACAAGAAGAAAAAGAGGAAGACGTGGGACTTCTACAGAGACTTTACCTGAAGGAAATACCGACAATCTTTATGACATTAAACTCAGGATTACCAAGGGACGAGAGGACGCATTAAAAAATGTAGCCCGATATTTATAAAGAAACATCATTAACAAAGATTTGAGGTTTAAAGTAGTGTGTTCACTCTGAGGATTGAAAGAATCTTCTGTGTTTTTTTCTCTTTTTTTTTAACCTAAATTATTAATTACAATACCAAATCCTAAAAGCTTTAGATGTGCAAATTGTAAATAAAAATGGAAAACTCGTCTCATAAGTTCATTTCCATAAAGTTTGGACTAAAAAAGACCGTTAATGGAAAATGTTCCTACAGCTGTTTCTTTTTCATACCATAACTAATGAGGTCAGTAACATGACTGGATAAAAAAAAAAAAAAAACATTGGGTGGCAAAGTCCGTCAGAAGAGAAAAAGAGGAAGAAAAAGCGGAAGAAGAAGTTAAAAATGAACTAAATTAACTCCGGATGCTGCAGAAAAAGCCTTTGAATCATTTCTTTTAGGTCTATAACTTTCAGCCTGTACTACCTCATTCTGCTACAGATACAGTATCATTCCCCTTAAATACTATCAGTCAGTAACTTGACTCCCATAATACCTTGGTTGTGTATCTGATCTCAACTTGGCCTTGCCCTGTCTATGTCTTTATGCCTACGGACCCAGTATTACTTTTGTGATAGTTCTCAAATGAATTTTTCTCTATGTTTAACTTTCCATGGGAGATTTATCACCGTTTATTGTATTACTATCCTCAGTATTTTATATTTTTTACAGTGAAAATCAGGTATTTTCCTGTATTTAATTTACCAATCATGTAGATGTTCATTAAAGCTCAGATCCAAGTTGAGGGTTTTTAATGTCAAAAACAGAGAAAACTGAATAAAAAGTGACTTTTTCAGCAAATCTGTCATTAACTGAACGTAAAACAAGTGTGTCCATTCGCTGTCATTGATCCAACTCCATGGGTTTTACTGGTGAATCAATGTTGTAGAAGATGACGGTGTTTCTGCGTTCACTACGGAGCGTCTGAACGTCCAAATGGGTCATATCTGATGACCATGAAAAGATGACAAACTCCATTTCACACCAATTATTTACATGTATTGATACTATCAGTGGATCAGCAGGTATTAAACAGTTTATATCAGTAGACGGTTTTGGTGGATGGTGGATGTTTGGGGTTTTATGGGTTAATCTCAACCCCTGTAAGTCTCATTCTTTTCCCGGTCTCAGCGTAAGAGGTCTTGACGTCATCATAACTTCATGCATGGTGATGTGTCGTTGCTGTTTTAGTCTACAGCCTTAAGTGAACTTAACAGTTTCCTCAATGCTGTCATGTTTGTTTCGTTTTTTATCGGCTTCATTTGAGAGCTCACTCTCCTGACTCAGCCTGGCTCTCAGCTTTTTATTTTAGCCAAGTTGTAAGTTTAGGGAACAGTCGTAACTGTGAAAAAAAAAAACTTGAAGTACAGTTGACAGAGTGACATTTTAGAAAGGTGCTTCTCTATATTTAGAGGAAGATGACTTTCTAAAGGGGCTTTTTCCGATGTCACGCTTAGATCTCTTCATGTTTGATACAGCAAGTGAAAATAAATAAAAACTGTGTTGAAGTGGACTTAATAAAAAGGGAACCAAACTGTTTACTCTGCTGTGTCAGCTTGTCCTCCGTGTAATCACGTGTCATTGGCGTAAATGCTGTAGTAAACATGCAAACAGCAGTTTATATTTCCTATATTTCAAACTAATGCTATTCAGCAGAAGTGGATGACCATGTTAAACCTTTTATGGACATTTTCCATAAGTTGGTACCTTCTGGAAAGATTTTACCTGAGGGAAATACCCACAATCGTTATGGCATTAAATTCAGGATTACCAAGGGACGAGAGGATGCATTAAAAAATGTAGCCAAAATTTACAAAGAGGCACCATTAACAAAGATATGAAGTTTGATCAAAGAACCTTCTTCGTGTTCTTCTTCTTCTTCTTTTTTGACCTAAACTACTAATTACAATACTAAATCCTAAAAGCTTTAGATGTTGTATAAAATGTAAATAGAAATAGAAAACTAGACTCATAAGTAAATTTCCATAAAGTTTGGACTAAAAAAGGTTGCAAAAGGCTTGTTTATGGAAAATGTTCCTCCAGCTGTTTCCTTTTCGTACCACTTACCACTAATGAGGTCAGGAACTTGACTGGATATAAAAAAAAATAATTTTAGAGGCAAAGTCCGTCAGAAGTAAAGACGGACTGAGGCTTCAAACTGTGGAATAATTTTAGAATGATGTTCCTCAGTGTAAAATTAAAACTCAAAACAATCAGAGAATCTGGAGAAATCTCTAAGCACAAGGGAGGAAGCTAAAAAATAAGTATATGATGTCGATGATCTTCAGGTCCTCAAGCAGCACTGCATTAAAACCACAGATGATTCTGTAATGGAAATTACTGCATGGGCTCAGGAACTGAGGACTGAGGCAAAGTGGAAAACTGATCTGAGGTCTGAACAATTGAACTGTGAAACTGTTTTTGGAAACCATGGATGTGACTAATGATCGTCCTTTGGATCTTTCTATGACCATAAAAATGAAAGCGTTTCACAAATGTCCGCTTCTTACAATCTAGTGTCGGGTTTCAATCGAAAATATCATTTACGTATTTGGCTTTATATATGCCAAAACATTCAAGAGACTTTTATTATGGAAAAATCAAGCAGATATATATATATATGATAAATCTCTAAAGAGCTGCAGAGTTTGTGACATGTTTCTGTCTTTCCTCATTTCCACCACAGAGACGACTTGGTAATTCAAACAAGAAAAGAAAATCATGTAACCTATAAATAATAGCCACGATTTAATGCTGGATGTGTCATGAAAATCCAGTTTCTGCACACTGAGTTTATGATCTATCATTGTGACTTTATCTGACCGTCACTTGAGGAATGAATGTAATGAATCCGTACATTTTACATCAGTTCATTCATTTAATCATCATAAATCAGGCATTAGTTAAAGATTTGTTAAGTATATGATTTGGACCCTGTATAAGTATAAAGTCCATTTTGGTTGGTACTAACCACTGCAGACCAGGAACATCTACAGTTGTGGAGATGTTTTGACCCCATCATCAGCATTATAATACGGCCCCTGGCAAAGTCACTCACTTCCTTATGTTGGGTCGTTTTTCTGCTTCCGTCTGCTTCATGGACTAAATATTCACTTTCTGCTTAATCAATCCAACCAAAGGCACCACTGTAGTGACATATTTAGTAGGATTACCACAGCTTGATGTGAACTGTCATTTTTCATGTTTTAACGGGGGGAGGGGGAGAACCAGCGGGTGTTTATTGTCTCCTCTGTCGTGCCAGCACACATCCAGCAGGGGGTAGACCTTCCCCTGAACCTCCAGCCTGAAGCTGTAGATGAAGATCAGATCATCAGGACTGCCACTGTTATAAAAGGTCAGAGCTCCACCGTCGTAGTCCAGGAAGACGCCCACTCTGCGAAGGGGGGCTGACAGTGGCAGCACCACTCGGGGGCTGGTGAAGGCCTCGTAAACACCGTCCTTGAGTCCAATCACCCACACGCCTGAATCTGGACTCTTGGTCAGCTTTACCTTACGGCTGGCCGTTCCTTTGACGAGACCCAGACGCCATTTAGGTTTATCACCAACCTCCACCTGCATTAGGTAAATGACAGAACTGTTAAAAGACGTAAACATACCAGTAAACTACAGATCTCCAATGAAATCTACTCAAAAAATTGCTTTCTTACTCACATAAAAATGTAACTTACACCTTTTATTTTAGCTGCTTTTATATTTGAATTTTTATTGTAGGTTTTATGTATGATGTACAGACCGGATGGCACTTTTATCATCTCATTGTACTTGTTACAATAAAGATATTCTATTCTATTCTATTCGACTCTAAAATCCCAACTTTAATTTGAGACTCTGCCTACTTATTGATCTATTTATAACACCTTTGACTTTTTTTCTTCTTATGACTTTCAATCCTTTTTTATATCTGCGTGTAAAGTGAATTTGGTTCTATTTCCTCTCAAGATGATCTTTTCCTGATATTTTTAATAAGATAATAACATCAACAGTCATGTTAGCCAAGGACTGTTTAGTTTAATATTCTATCCAGCGTCATCATCACGACCTCCACATTCATCTGAGACCAACCTGCTGCTTTAGACGCCTGCCTGATCACAGATATAACAGTCCAGCAGCACCAACACTGACCCAGATACGCAGATGAACACCTGTTATTCCAGTGGTGAAAGTACGCCAAATGACCTCTGACCTCTATGATTCATTGTTGTGATGTTGGATAAAATCTAAACTAACTATTCACATTTTACCTAAAAGTTATATTTGCAATAATTGGATCAGAATAATAGAATAGAATGTATTGCTATGTCTGCCTGAAAGATGCTTGAACTTCCATCTTGTTGTGTTTTTATATAATGTCAATAAAGTATTTAATTGAACTGAACTGAACTGAACTGAAATGAAATGAACTGAATGCCAAATGTAGCTGTATTCTTTTATCATTTCCAATTACAAAGGTCTTCAAAGTAATCATATGTTGTCTCACTTGTTTTATTTTCTTGGTGACAGATTTCTGACTTCACTGCACAAGAAAACAGAATTGAATTAATTATGTTCCTATTATGTTCCTATTGCAGTAAGATGCTCTAATTAAAAGACTATGAACATTTTTATTCTATATTCTTCCACAGTCAAAGTAATTAAAGTAATAAAACCTTTCAGACATTTTGTTTTGTAGAAGGTCCATTATTTTCCTTTGAACTATAGTGGGATAATAATTACTTTCATTTGATTTGTGCTTTTTGGGCCCTTTTCCTCACATGTAACCAGTGTTTGGAAAAAAAA
>JAPTMW010000018.1:17649708-17664630 GCA_029822955.1 Ostorhinchus angustatus | reverse complement strand
CATGTGCAGGGGCGGGGTCTGTTTCAGTAAACTGATTAAGAAGGATTGTGATTGGTGGATCGCTGCACCCAGTTCATTTGCCTCCTACATTGCAGGACCTGTGATGTGACTATTGCACACACGTACATTGCGATGATGATGCTCAAACGATATACTGTGCAGCTCTCGTTCAGAGGCTCCACAGTCAAAGTGGAAACACCGTAATTTTCTACAACATTCAGCCTGTTTACATGACCATAAAAATCAGATAACTGGGCACAATCAGACAATTCCAATAATCAGATCTGATTATCTGATAATAAAAAAAACACTAGTTTAGAGTTTTCAGCTCATTATCTAATTTCTTTCAGAGTATGTATGTATGTAGTAATGGTAGACTAAAACTTCCTATTATTGTCTTCCTTTCCATTTTTGTTTCCTTTTTTTTTTTTTTTTTTTTACAGCTGCACAGATGTAAAAGAACAATATAAATCAGATTAACAGGTATGCATGCATGAAAACATCGCAATGTTGGGGAGAAATCCAGGTGTGTTAACCCTATTTTTCATAATCAGATAAAGCATATCACATTACATTGTTCATAAGATCACATGAATAATCTGGTAACTCCAGAAGTCAGATAATGTTCAGAGTGTGTATGTAAACAGGCTCCTTGCTTCATAAGGAAAACAATTTAGATTGAAAAATGCCACTGGCTGTAGACACTTGTTTTTATGGACAGTTAATGATATATTTTGCTAAAAAAAAAAAAATCTTTCCTTTTTGCTTCAGTTTTCTCTGTTTTGATGCGATAACTTTCAAAGAGCTTTGATGAACATCTACATGATCAGTGATTTAAAAACAGGAAAATACCTGCTTTTCAAAGCAAAAGGCAGAGGATACTACATAATAAATGGTGATAAATCACTTTGGAAAGATCAAATGTAGAGAAAATTAATTTGAAGTCACTACAGAAATATCTTTAATATTACTATTGCGATAATAAAGTGAACATCAAACATTTCTGTAACTAAGTAATTTAAAGGTCTTTTTAGTGTAACCTCCTCTATATATAAGTCCTCTATCCGCCCTAAAATCTTATTAATGGAGCAATAATTTTAAGACAGACTAAAACACTTCTTAGACCAATTGTAGTCCAAATAAAACATATGAGACCATTACTCCAACTGGAGAAAGATGTATTTTACAGAGAAGTTCAATATAAGTCTATAGGAACCAGGCTTTTTTTTAAGTGAACATCTACTGGTCATCAAAGAAATTACACTTAAAAATAGATGAAGATGCTTTGATTTCAGTTTGGACATCTATCCGTTCCCCCTTCAGTTCATTACAGCAATCTGAGACACAATCGACTTAAGAAACAACATCAGCTGGAAACTCACAAGCTGTCCAATCTCCATGAAAATCCATTCAGTAGTATTTTGTATGAGTCTGATTTAATTTACTCAGTCATAAACTGGCTGGTTAATATTTACATAAAAGCAAACACCCTAAGTTAAAGTCATACTTCATGAATAAATTTGACTTTTTTATTGATAAAGCAAATAAGAAAACGGGTGAATCTTGAGCACACAGTCTTATCTAGTTGACACAAATTGATTTATGAGGAAAAACTCAATAGTGTGATTTGTACAGTCGTACAGCCTACATCAGGCTGTCAGATCCTGTTAGAACTGCTGCTATAGTGAAATAATTTTAGCATTAAAACAGAAAAAAAGGAATCATAAAATGCTCTGGAAGACACATTTACTTCTGTTTGATTTAAATAATCTACTTGATTTCAGTTATATTAAAAAAAATAAATGTTTATACTAGTGGTGGGACTTGATTAAAAAAACAAATCTAATTAATGATTGACCTTGTAATTAATTCATCTTATTTTAATCACATATTAATATTTGACACCAAAACATTTTCCAATTCAAACAGTAGATGACTAACGCAATGAATAGACTCATACAACCAAATCCTGTTTATTACTTTATATAATCTACTAAACATGTTTGCTTTGTAATAAACAGTACTTTCAAGTACATTCCCGAAGACTAGTAAAGTGATAAATAATTATCCATGGCCAAAAATAAACAGACCAACAATTAAAGTGCCATACCATCTAAACTGATAAAGAAAAATAACTAAATAATAATAATAATAATAATAATAATAATAATAATAATAATAATAGGTTAGATTTATATAGCGCTTTTCTATGAACACATACTCAAAGTGCGTACAGTGGATCCATTATTCATTCACTCACACATTCTCACTCTGGTGGTGGTAAACTACATACAGCTGCCCTGGGGCAAACTGACAGAAGTATGGCTGCCAATTTGCGCCTACGGCCCCTTCGACCACCACCGAACGAACATTCATGCACATTCATACACCAGTGTGAGTAGCAGCACTGGAGGCAAAGAGGGTGAAGTGTCTTGCACAACTAGTACAGAGGTGGATTCAAACCACAACCCTTCAGTTATCGGACGACCCGCTCTACCTCCTGAGCCGCGGCCAACCCCCAGCAACAAACAAAAATGGTCCCTTCACTGACCTCAGTCCCTCTTTCCCTTCTTCTTGGTTTTCAGTGTCATAAAGCTGCTGGATTGTGTTTAAAACGGTCTTTCTGCACAGAAGTTCATGAGTGGGGTCAGATAACACTATCTGTAACACCTTTTCTAACCCCTGATCATCTCCTGTGGTCTACAGTCCACTGGAATCCACGCCACCAGTGAGTTTAATCATTTATCAGATGTGGACACACTCATCTTAGCTCTAAACCCATTATCTGGTGGAGTGTCGTTTAGTGACTCTGCTTGGTGGTAATAGGAGCATTAGCGCTACCGTTAGCATTAGCGTTACCGTTAGCTGTGGTGTTCGTACTAGCCCTAACGTGTTTGTCATTTAGGTGGTACTGTAGGCTTGAATAACTGCGGTGGTATCCCAACTCTTTGTGGCATAGTTTGAACACAACAGTGCTCGTATCTAGGCCTCCACCCAATTTTTTTTTATTTTTTATTAAAGTAAATCTCCCGTCCATTTGACGAAGCAACGCGGCCTCATCCCTGTCTTCTTCTGTTATTTATTGTCCTAATGTTGCCACTTTTGCTTGTTCCGTGCATCGGTATAATCAGTTTGACAGAGAAATGTTTCGTGTTGTCTGGAGTGTAAGAATAAAATGCGATTAAATGTGTTTTGTTTTGTTCTTTTTTTTTAAATTGCGTGATTTTTTCCAGTAATTAATTAATTGAAATTAATACGTTTAAGTCCTAGCCCTAGTTTATACATCATAAAACAGCTAAAAATGAACTTGTGCAAGGTTTCAAGTTCAGTTAGGTCGCATCATGAGCTCTTAAAGTGGAGGATGCTCTCTGATGAATCATGCTCACAAGGCCAGACAGCTTTCGTAATGCCCGATTTCCATTAACCATGTTTTTGTTAGCCACGAATGGAAAATAACATTTTATCCTCCCGTGCTTTCCACTAGACACACATTTTAGTTGATGTATTTTAAAAAGGCTTCATATCCTGTTTGCAATATTTGAATCGCCAGAAGATCAAATATTTAGCAGCAGTGATTTAGTATGTAAAGGATTCATGCATGTTTTCTAGATTTACAAACTGCATCTACCTGTGTCAATTTTTTTCCGGTAATACGCAAATCTGCCTCTGAAACACTCACAATGGACACAGAGATTTACTCAGAAGCAATCCATTTCACTGGTCAGGGTTGACCGAGTGTGTTTTTCTAACAAGTTGACCTCTGCAGGGTGCTTTCCCCCGCAGGAGGACGCCCTGGACTCCAAATCCTCTTTGATTTCCAATAACATGTCCTGTACTCTAATAGCTCTCTAGGAGTAGACGGCCATTAGGGGACCAAAGAGAAGATGACAGGTTCAATTGAGGGTGACATGCAATGGAGGGGAATAAGGTGTGTTGTGGTTGCTGTGTGGGGGAAAAAATAACTAGGTTCAGTAGCTATTGTATAACAAAGAATAAGAAGTGAATTATCCCCAATAAGCTGTTCTTGTAATTCACTGAAGTGTTTGGGATGTAATAAGTCAGAAATGTGAAAGCAGGAAAAAGGGAGAATGGTTCACTGTATTCAAACTAAAAATGATACAATGAGCATTTTCTGGGGATGAATAAGGCATCCACATAAACAGGTGCAGCTTGTTTATTTGGGAGCAATTAATCTAGAATGTGAAGCTGGTCTGTTTGTTTTTTCTTCCTATCTCTATACCATCTCTGAAGCAAAGGAAATGTAAAATAAAATACAAAAAAAACCCTATAAATGGCTATCCAGTATTTCTCAGCATTTCCTTATAAGAACTGCATATAGATGTCTAGATTAAGCCAGAATATTTATATTACCACCAAAAACAGATGACTAAAGTCCATCTGAAATGACATTTTGACCGCATCAACATAATTAAACATGGTTAATTGAGATCATCTCCAAATGTATTAATGTTGATCTTGAACAAGAAGAAATATGGGTTTTTCTATATTTTATGTTAACATAATTTAATAGAATATTTGCTAATTACTGTTACTGCATTATTAAACTGCATAGGTGTAGACACTGGAAACACATATTCAAGTTTACAGAGATGTGGTTAAAACTGACACAAATTGTTTTTTTATTGGGAATTTAACTAAATTATGGGATTTTATTAACCACAACCAAATTGTTTTATTGGTTAAACTGATGGGAATTGAAATGGAGAATCTGATCACACGTTCCAATCAACCTCCTTCTAATTACAGACGGCTATTAAAAAGCACAAAATCATTCAAATACAAAATGAATTTCATCAAAACCAAATTAAGGCAGTGAAAAAGCTGTAGTGTTTCATTTGATAAATCCATATTGAACTAAATCAGTAACAATATTTGAAGACAATTCTGGGGGTTGTTCTGACAAAAACAAAGCGTGTTTTGATTATGTGGTGTGATAGACACCTGGATTTAACCAAAACTGATGTGTGAGAGAAAAATGGCCGGCACAATAGAATTGTCTATTAAATGGCAGTTTCTATTGACTACACATATTCTAGTGTACAGTAAAAGGCAATCATGAACCAGCTCTGCAGAGAAAGGACTGACTTGATTCTCCTTTTCACTTGCAAGTGTGCACGGACACATAAACACACATTCACAAACTCACAAAGCACAGACACACACACACACATGCACACAGCCAAAGGCACAGAAAGAAAAGCCTGCGCATACAGAGACACAAACAGAGGCAGACTTGTCGTTTGATCCAGCTCCGCGTCTCGTCAATTATTCAGCATTCTGCTCATAGACATCGCCTTAAAGAGGGCATAAAACATGCACGAGCCCCACATTTGGAAATAACGAGAACATTGCCTGTGTTTAAAATGCAGTGTTGTGGAGTAAAGATTGATTTAGGCTGATTTCTTTACTAAGTTTTTTTTTTCCCTCTTTCTTTCCTTATTTTTTTTTTTTTTTTTGTTACAACAACAAAAATCAATGGCCTTTTGCTCTTTCATGCCCTACAATTATCAATCCTCATCCATTCCAAAATCTCATTACTATAATAACACAAGAAAAAAAGAGCAGTAAAATAATAAGGGTACAACAAATCTAGAATTAATTATATTTCTTGTATACAATTAAGCGAGCTGATACTTATTTAGAAAAAAATAGAATGATTTGCCAAAATACTGTATAAATTTATGCTTTAGAGAAGTAACATAAAGGTCCTAAAACTGGCAGTATAAGCTTCAGAGAGAAGAGGTGAATAGGAATATAAAAATCAGAAAATTAAACACAACTGTAGAAGAGAAAGGAAAATAAAGTGCAGACTAAAAAAAACTAATGTGGCTGAAATATTGTTAGAAATTAAATACAGTAGCTGAAAAAAATCTAGTTAAACTTCCTCTCAATGTAACACCATGAGCTCTATCATATTAGCTATATTATCACAGCACGCCAAAAACAAATTAACGTGATAAATGTCCTAGTCGGATGTTTTCCACATGTTAAATAATCATCAGCCTGATATGTAACACTGTGGCTGCAGTAATCCTTTAACTATCCTGATAATTGCAAATAATTCATAGACAGTGTACCTGTGAACACACAGAGCAAATTGTGGCGCTTCTTGAATTGTGATTAAACAGCAGGAGCCTGTTTAAAGAATAATACAAGTCTTATCCCAAACTGACGCCCATGAATTTGCTGAAAATGGTGCATTTCCAGCGAGCCAGCACGTTATGTACAAGCAGTAATTATGCTTTTGTCAGCAAAGAAGCTGGGAAATGGTATTAAACATTCATAATGGTGTGGCTGTATTATTTTTGGCTGTAAGAAGAGTAATTTTGGTCATAGCTATTTACCGTGAGCGTGACACTGCAGCTGCACAGCGGTGGTGACAAAAAAAAGTGGGTGTTAAGGGACAAAGAGGCATAGTTCACTCACTCAGCCCCTGGGCTAAACACGAATGCAAAAACGTAAATGCACGGCAGCACTCACAGTTATGCAATCATATGCTCACACACACATTCACAAATGCACATGCCAACACACATTTAAGCACACACCAACAATTACTAACATGCACACAAATTCCTCTAGGTCAAAACAACACATGAATCTGAGTTCTTTCATTGCACCTCCTGAGGGTAAAATAAGAAAGTCCTTCTGAACCCTGGTAAATGCCTTCTGAGGTAATATATGAGGACTGGATCTGATTAAGAGTGACCTCTAACTACTTATACCAATAATGTTTTTATGTATTTGTGGTGAAACAGAGGATTTCCTATGGTCTATTGATGTCAGGTCAAAGAGAAGAGTATGACATGTAAGGGGTCATGTATAGCCGCTCAATATAAAAATACATGCCATGCACATGTACACACTTGTGTCACTGTGTCCCATATGGAGAAGCACACAGACTGTACATTGATTTGAGAGCACAGCCAGACGACAGATGTGTTGTACTTGACCCTGTGGCTCGTATATATTTAATTAGCTTTGTGGCATCCAGGACACTGTGGACCACAGGAATGGAGCATATGGAGAACAACCACAAAGATGCACACCGAGTCATATAGAGAGGTTTCTGCTTTTAAAATTATTAAATTGCTTGTGTTTTATTGTGTTGTGTCGTGGGACTGACATGGAGCTGAGGGGTGCGATGCCTTTATTGAACCAACTCTTGACCACTTCTGTGCTTTCTTGTTCCAAAATAGTATCCGGGCATAACTTCACTTTCAGAGCAAACAAACAAATAAATAAATGAGAAGAAGGAGATTACCAAGATAACGTAAAGCTAGAAAAAAACAAAAAACACACACAATGCATGAATCTCATCAATATGCTGTTTTCTTATGCTAAATGTTAAAGATAAACCCATGGATTGTGTGTCGTGGATTAATGACGTGATCATTAAAATCTCAATCCTTACAAGTAAAAAGATCATCAAAAGGACCTTGTGTTGAAAGTCAATGGCTGTCTGTTGTAAAGGACATACAATGGAAACAACTTTTCATTTGAGGAATGGAGCAGAGACATCCAACAATGACAGAAGAAATGAAGTTCATTCAAGGACATGTGACACCTTCATTTTGTAAGAGGAAATGGAGATCAGTGCAAAAAGCTGATCAAATAAAACATTGTTTAAAAATGTCAAAGATTAGAAATGAGAAAATGCAAACTCACGCACCTCTGAATTTACGCAGAGAGATGAGAAAATACTAACTTAGCACATTTTATAAATGAAGTTCCCATTGTATTGTCCTGCATTGTAACCTGTTACTGAAAATACTGTTTGAAAACTAAAACATGAGTCCATTATAAATCTTACTAAATCAAGTGTGTCTAGTGTCTTGTATAACCAATATTTATTCCATCTCAAGTTACAACAAAACAATATCAACTGAAGAAAATACTATAATTACCAGTTTTTCAACCACTGGCAGTTAGTCATATTGACACCTGTCCAAGAGCTAATTACTCATAACTGTTAGCATCTGATAATTGGCAGGTCAAAGGTCAGCTCAGCAGGAGCCAATAACACATCATGCAGAAATGTCCTGAAGGAAGACATTAATACTAGAGATGCACCTGTACCAGTATCAGTCCAATACTGAGCATGCGTACTTCTACTTGTACTCGTAAAGTGCTCCGATGCAACCTAACCAATACCAATTGCGCGCATGCTCAGTATCGCTAGCTAGCTCAACTCCAAAGGTAGGGTGGCGGAGGAGTAATGTCAGCGGTGTGGAGATTTAACTAAATAAACGACGGTGACAAAAGTAACACTGACTGCAAGTTACGTTAAAGACACAAACAGATACGGATAGAGTGCATTGTCCGTCTTCTGCCTACATTTCGTACGTAATTTTGGCCGTTTTCCGGGAGCCGGCGGATGCATACTCAGACGGAGAGCACAAAGTAGTGCCACCGGGAACTGTGGAGGTAGCGCAACTTTTCAAAGAGCGACTATGTGATTTAGCGAAAAACTACTGACATATTTATGACAACTACCGTCATCATTATCAACATTTACATCCAAATTAGTATTACCTTCTCTGTCGTCGTCATATTTGTTGTTACTGACAGTCTTCTTTTTCTTCTTTTCATAAAACTTTACTCTTCTTCGTGGTATTTGTCCTGTATAGTTAACTAAGAGCGGCGCCCTCTGGTGGATTAATTCAGAAACGCTCATTCCAATTCATTAAATGTCAGTAGCAGCACTTAATTCCAGTCAGACTAATGATTGACAGTAAAGCACATTTTCAAAAAGAACTAAGAACTGTAATGACATTATTGAGTACGTATATCAGTACTTGGTATCGGCAAGTAATCAAATGTAAGTCCTTGTACTTGTACTCGGTCTGGAAAAAAGTGGTATTGGTGCATCCCTAATTAAAACCCACCAGATTATGCAACAAATGTTGGACAGCTTTAGCCTCACATTGTGCATTTGCATTTCAGTAACATAGGACTATTTGCATTTTAGGTAGGATGGTGATTGCATTTTTATTTGCAGTGAAGTACAGTATAAACTACCCTTTTATGTAGTGCTGCTTGATATGAGGAAAGCCTATGATGTACAATATGTGCCACCACTGACTAGTTCAAAGTGATTGCATGACGTGTGTAAATAAAAATATGTTTCCTTTTCATTGCATTTCAGTCACTCTGTACAGTTTTTGCACACGTTGATATAATGATGATAAAAATGGGATTTACCAGTCATGACTATTTTTATGTTACTCAGTATCTAAGGCGTAACATTTCAGTGAAAATATGAGGCTTTGTGACAAAAGATTTGTAGTGTGAGTGCTCCCAGCTATCCCCTTATCGAACATTAAAGCCCTTCTCTGTGACAAGGCATTAGTTCAAATATCCCACCATGCCTCTGGCTATGTGGCAGTCACATTAACCATTTATTTACTCTGGGCATCAGGGAATTTAACATATGGCCTGAAAGACCTTCACAAGGCTTTTGAGGTCAGAGTTCATGTAGGGGTCGGTGTTTTTCCAAATTAACATCTTATTATGAGCTCGACTGAACATACTTCTGTCAGGGCACAATTCAATTTTGGTGACAAATATCTATATAGTATATATAAATTGATGTGATACATAACAAGGACAGTTGCAAGTAGTGCTGTAAATAAACAATAAAATGAAAACCACCTTCACAGTACATAAGGGTCACATAAAACTATGTTCAGCATGTTTTCTGAGAAATGTTGTCATTTATAAGCAAGGTTTTGTTTGATTTGGTGTCTCGGAATACTGCATTTGTTCCATTTCAGACAATGATTTCATGTTTACAAGCAAGTAGGACAAAAGCAATGTTGAGGAACAAAGTTTAGGAACATCTGTGCTTGGCCTTAAAAACAGTAAATGGACTGAACTGGAGTTTTAATGCTTTATTTGCACTGAAAGTGTTTTAAAATTATCTTTTTTTTCACCTGTTTACACACTCTCACCACTGGCAGCAGTCAGTCTAAGCAAATTGGGGTTCAGTGTCTTGCTCAAGGACATAAGGAGCCAGAGATTGAAGCGCTGACTTTCCAACATGTGAAAAATCAGTTGTACCTCCTAAATCACGAGCTGCCTTAAAGAAAGCTCAAAGCAGAGTTCTTCTCCTGGAAAATTCTGAGATCTCCTGGAAAAATACAACTTTAAGTCCACCAAAAGTCCTGTAAGTGTGAATTAAGAAAGCACCAGGCAGCAAAAAGCTTCGTAGACCTTGTTAGGCAATGCTGTGAGGCAGAATTACGCGACCTCCTCGTAGATGTGGTGGGTACTCACTGAACTGATTTGTGTGGCGTTCATAACCACCATCTGCATCCACTCTGAAAGTGCTACGCCAGCACACACTTAACTAAATTTAACACCATGGGTTTGTGGTAGCGGACCCAACAGATACCCCTTCAGGTTTAAAGGGGGTTTATCTTCTGGTTTATCCCCTTCTGTCTTACATTTTTATTTGGCTATGCCTCTTTGGAGTTTTTGTTCAGATAGATTACTTCCAGACTGACTTTAAACCTGATTTCCATCTAGGAGTATGAGCCTGTATTGTCACCTACTATGATTCATTTCTGAATAGCGTCTTTTCTGTTGAAATAAATATATTTTTTTATTTTATTTTTAAATAATTATATATATCAAGATGTGTGAAACATTTTCTTTCAAAGAATTACATCTGCACAGTAGGTCATAAGGACGTTTTTTTTTTTTTATTCGCCACATCTCATCTATTTCATTTTATGTTCCATTCTCTGCTAACTCTGCATCCCATCACTATTTCAAGTTTTTCCTCCCCAAGCTGCATCTTCTAGAATGAAATAACAAATAAAAAATAAATAAATAGATAAAACTCCTGTCTGAAACAAACAAGACCTAGGGATAAATAATTCCTTCTTCACTCAGTGATTGAGGCTGCTTTAGCTGGTGAAATGTTTAGGTAATTATTTGTTTCAGTTGTGACTTCCTCTTCACAGGAAAAGACAAAGGGTGACAGAGTCACAAAGGGAAGCTGCCAGGAATGACTTTCTTTGTTCACATAATATTTTCCTACATTTTTCTAATCTTGGATCTTTTCTATGTTTCATGGCCGTCTAATCCACTCGTCTCTGGCCCTCTGTCTCCATCCTCATCCTATTTCAATTTTTCTATCTGCCGATACACAGGCTGTGAGTCTGCCCCGAGGCACCTCCCATACTTTATAATACTGCCTTCATTACCCAGCTCACTGCAGCTGGCCATAAATGAAAAACTGAGGATGTGAATGGAGGGAAAGGAGAAGAAAGTAAGGACAGAAGAAAGGGAAAGGAGAGTGCATGGTCAAAATCACAGAATAAGTAAATTTTGAGAGACATCGTAAGCATTGAGAGTGAGAAAGAGGAAAAGGAGCTACAGGATAGAGTGAAAAGTGGGAAAAGAGGGGAAGAGCAAAGCCATAAAGTCTAAGTTGGAAGTTATTGGAGACTGGGTGGATGAAAAATGCCATCGCCATAAAATAATATTAGAATTGGTCTGGCCTTATGGCGTTGATGAATACAGATGCTGCCCAGCGGGGTCTTTGGCTGGGGGAGCTGGCTAATTTGAAGAGCCATCCTACCTGTGAGGGTGGTAAAAAATATTAAAGGAAATGAAATGAAAGGTTCACTGTCAGTTGTTTGGTTTATCACCCCACATTTCCATCCCATTGTGGGCTAGGTGTCAGACAGAGGTTCCACTCGCCAGGAATCGCTACCAACAAGGGAGTTAGCCATGTGTACAGGATTTATTGTGAATATTTCTAAAACCAACTACAAACCAGAATGTAAATGAACCTGCTGCAGCTCTAAACAAACATAATGTATGGCAATAATCAAATCTACTTTCAACCTTTCTCTCTGAAATTACAGCCTATTTTGTCCTCATCCCCCTCCAACACAATGTCAATAATTGGCCCAGAGGGGCCATGAATACCAGGAAATTGATGACAGCTGAGTGAAAACAGACCATCTGAAATCTGATCAGCTATATTGATTCAGTGATACTGAAAAGACAGCTGGGCGTCTTAATTACTGCAGCGTCATGGTAATGCCAATTTTTTTCAATTTAAGATGGGTTTACAGAAAGTTGTCAGCAACGCAGGAGGTCATTTCAAGCAAAGGAGAAATTAAAGTAACCTATTAATGCCTTTATTCAAGAAACATAAACACAATGACTGTATCATAATACCTAAACTCCAGCTGTTAAGCCAATACGTAAATACAATTGTTACTTTTAAGCATGGCATGTTCATTAATGCATTTTATAGTTACATTAATCAAATTAAAATAATTACAATCAGCACCAATGCAACAGAATTTTTTATATATTTTCCCACTGTTGCAAAATATAATGTAAATATGATGCAGTATTACACATCTCACCACACTGTCTTCACTGGTACACCTTGGTTTTTCAGTTATCGTTCATCATAATTGCCTGCCCCAGATGGTATCAGCATAACATGCAACCCACCATCGACCACTTGATTTACGTTTCATCCCAGGGAGGTTATTTTTGTTGAGAGAAAGATCAGTATGTGCAACACCAGGAGGTGGTAAGGTCAAGATAATTTCAAGTCAATGCTGAATTGTATAACCTTCAGAGAAAAGAGGGAGTCGATACATTTGGGATGGAAAAAAAGGACTAAAAAACACTTTAGATAAAGCTGGTCAAATGCTGAGGGCAAGTGAAGGGGTTTTATCACCTTTATGGTCTGTGTGATTGCTTAACTAGACCTGTGTGTGCATATGTAATACTGTACTTTGATCTGTGGCGATGCTACTAAATGATTTAAGTCATTTCCAGTTAGGATACAGCACTTATGTGTTAGATAAAAATGTGCAGAAGTCAATAAAATGCCTGCATTTGAATACTGGCTCTATTCTATTCTTGTAACTCACTGGATTTTTATATATTTATACAGTGGTATTCTTGTCTACATGTCAGGATACCTGTCTTTTATATTACACTACATCTCCTGCCTCTCTATCAATGTCTGACATTCAGTTTTTTTGCCACTAAAGCACAGGTTTCTTATCTTGCCTCTGCAGCAAAATGATATAAAAGCTTTACCTTACTTGACTATGTATGAGACATTGGCAAACTGCCATAAAATCCACACTCCTCCTGGCCAATTATAATGACTAAAGATACAGTGTGATGGCTGGAACATAATAATTGCCAACACAATTTTTCACACACATGATTCTTCTGTTACAACTTTCCTACCTTTTTTTTTTTGTTTGTTTTGCCACTGTGCAGGTGCATGTTACAGTATACGGTGCTGCTCTGCTTTCTTTCATTTTGTCTTTTTTTACTCCTCTATGCTCTCTTTCCTCACAGCGTTCTTATAGATTCTCTTTCTGCTTCTACCTTTTCTAGTTTTTTTGCTCACTCTTTCAGTGTTTATTTTCCCTTTTGCTGCATTGCTGTTCTTCCCTCACCCTTCTTTTCACACACCACCTTTGTCAAACATACTTCATGCTTAACAAAGCCTTCAAAAGCCATGTTTTTACAGAGTTAACAGGCATGTGGTACGTCAGTGTGAAGGGGCAAAGGCGAAGGACACCTCAAACTGTCATAGAAACCACTGTCACATATCAGTGACTCTACGTACACGACCAGGAACACACGGTAAGAAGACTGTAGGGAGATTACAGAGGAAGTGCCCAGTGCTGAGTGTGCATGCATGCATACACAGTCAGTTAATGTCATTGTATTAAAGCCTCATAATTGTGCACATTCATAAACGGGTGTAAACACAGCTCTACAAACGCACACATTACACTGGTGAGATAAAGAGGCATTGAGGTGAACATGTACATTAACTGACCTATAGTTAAACAGGAATAAGAGAGCATTTCAAACACTGTCTCTAAGATCTATGTGGTCCAGAGGATGTGCACTGGTGCAAACTGTGGTATTCTTTTATAAAGATCTGCTTTACAGATACTATATGTGTGGTGCTTGCTGAAGCGTGAGGCAAGAAAGTCCTTGAGAGATTTCAGTCACTAAGATTACAAGTCCTTAAGTGCTATTAAGAAAGGCTGTTAGATCCATCTAACTGATATCTAAAATTTGGATCAGTATGATTCTACTGTGTCAAAGCAATGTGACACAACTAGATGGTGCCTGAAATTTGGATAAATGAGGCTGCATTGTGACAGTGTAATTGTAACATGTCATATTAAGCATATGTCTGGGAAGTAATGGCAGGCTGATTGTGGTTTGCGCTCATCACCTCCATCTGCTCATCCATCTGTCTTGACAAATACAACTGATTTGCAAGCAAACTATGAAACTCCTCAAGTTGCACTAATTGGGGACCTTTGATCAGACTGTCTTAAAGGGACCTAATTAATATTGTCATATAATGTTGATCGCTGTCACAATTTCATCTCTAGTGTAGAAGCTTAACTCATCTACTATTTCAGTTGGTTTACACCAAGGGGGTCAAACTCAGTTTAATTCAGGGGCCACATACAGCCCAATATGATCTCAAAATAATGACATAATAACCTATAATTAACAACAACACCAAACTTCTCTTTATGTTTTAGAGTGAAAAAGTAAAATTACATAATAAACCCATTAAGACTCAGTGTGACTTCAGTGGCAGTTCCCGAATGATTTTTTTCTCTCTATTTAACCTTTCTTAAGTGATTTATCACCATTGATTATAATATTATCCTCTGTATTTTGCAAATTTTCAGTGCAAATCAAGTATCTTCTTATATTTAATTTACTGATCATGAAAATGTTCATAAAAACTCAGATTAAAGTTGAAGTTTATTAAATCAGAAACAGAGAAAAGTGAAGAAAAAGTCAGTCATCAAAAACAATGGTTATGCAATCAAGTGCTAACTCCTGTGTGTATCATGTGACTAAAAC
>JAPTMW010000018.1:17365706-17376345 GCA_029822955.1 Ostorhinchus angustatus | reverse complement strand
AGTTTCACAAATACAGCTCAGTACATGCTTATATGCTCATTTTTGACATTTCCAACTCTTTTTGTTGTTGTTGTAATTTTATTTTAAGACCAAAGATAGATTACATTATGGCAATCTAGATGTTTGGGGTTTAAATAGAAAACAAAATGGATGACTGTCTGTGACAAGTCCTTGCATATTAACTACTAAATTAAAGTGGAATGCTGATTTTTGGAAAAATTCTGATTTACAGAACATAATTTTGCAATACTCAACCGTATGAGTGTGTTCCTGACCCTTACTCTGATTGGGTTTCAGTGGTCTACACCCTCAGAGGTTCTGCAGAGCTTTGGAAAGCGGGACATGTGGATCGCCCCTCCGCAGTTCTATGAGCTAAGCCGCTTGTGCCGTTTTCCTCTGCTCAGTGATCTCCACAAGTTTTCCAGCCAGCGTGCCACAGAGGGCTGCGAGCGATGGATGCCTGTTGTTGTATTAAAAGATGACCACTACGTATCACTGCTGCCAGGTACTGATTTTCACTTCAGTGCGTATGAGGAGAAATATGAGCAATTAACATACGGTTTAGCATTTGACGAATCTATTAAATGCCTGTTTAAGATGTAGTTCATAGGATTACTAAATGACTGAAAATACTTGATCAACAATTCTTGCTATCTTTTAGTAGTTTTGTTTTCTCTGTTGTGCATTTGGACCTTCCATTTAATATGAAACATGATTACATATATTTCTGTATTTGCTCTCATTGGATCACCTCTTCAATCTCTTCAGGTGACAAACTTTACCCGTTGGACAGTTCAGGAGAGTCAGTGGTGGATTCAAGCCCGGATCAAGAGGATTCCCCATTGCACCGCATTGTGGTGATGGATCCATACACTGTAAATCTAAAGATCACCATCACACCCAAGTACAACCACCTGCTGCCAATCCTTAAGTCTGCTCAGCCACTGGACTCAAAAGGCTAACTTTAAATTTTTACTACAAGTCTCAGATGTCCTCTGATCACAGACATTGAAGGAAAAAGAATACTGTGAAAACATGCAACAGTGTTTGTTGAGAGATTTTTTTTTGTTTCCTTGTTGATGGCTGAAATTTATTTTTCTAAGGAATGATCTATTGACTGTTTTAATTACTGTTTATCTTGGACTCTTGTGCAGGTAATCACAGGCGTGCTCATCAACCAGTTTTAACTATATATTTTTTAATTTAATACATTTTACTGACAAATATTACTCCTATAGTGACAATGACAATTAAAACCTCTAGCACCCATTTTAGTGGTTTGACTTGTAGCATACATAGGCACTCTGAAAGGTGTATCAAATCTGGGAAGCAGTTTATTTTATTGTAAGCTACAGGGGGAAAGGGCTTGGCCTCCAAAGTGAAGCTGGTGCTTAAGTACTGTATCTTGAAGTGTAGTATCACTGACTGCTGCTGGGGTTGGCTCCAAAAAGCACTGAACTTTGCTTTAAGAATACAAATGACTAATATTAGTTCTAGTGTCAGTTGTTTTATTTTGCACCTCTAATAAGTGATCTGTTGGTCCATCTTTCAGTTCACTGCTGGGCCAGATCAAGCGGCGACAAGCGGAAACATTACATGTTCAATAACCTCTGTGTTGAAAACTAAATAACTTCTCTTCATGTTTAATATATGTATGAATAGGTCTCAGTTAGTACTTTCATATGACACAGGTTACCATTTACAGAAATAAAATTTTGGGCTAAAAATACAGAAATTACTGCTGTGTGACACGGTAGCTCAAAATGATCTTTTTTTTTTTTTTTACTTTACGCAAATGTACAAAACATGCTGTTCTCATAAGAAATACATACTAAATGAAGCATAGGCTTTAGCTATGATGCTAAACTACAATTGTGATCAATATTGGATAAAAATGTTTTAATGATAAGGTATTTATGAACGCAAATATGTTGTGACACAGGGACGGTAGTTTGTCACTTTGTTCAGTATCGGAATAAAAGACTTTGCTGGAACTAAAACACTACAAATATGCAAATAAACTTTTATTTAACATACATATTACAACTGAAGTGGTATATACAGCTAATAGCAGAGTGTATTTGACAAATAATTGGATTGTACATAACCTTTCTATATCTTTGTACTCTTGAATAATTAGTTCTTACAGATTCACAGACTTCAAATATCCCTTATACAAGCAAGAAAAAAATATTAAAGTTAGTAATGCATTTACATCTTTTTGTCTTTTTTAGGTTTCATTTTATATTGATTATATCTTTATATCTGTTTTTGCTACAAGTGATTTTGAAATTTTGTAAACAGTTCCATAAAATAGAGTTCTTTAGCTAAAAAATGAGCCTATTTAAAAATGATAGGTGAAACTTACATGTTTGACACTGATGTTCACTTTCGCTTGATCTGGCCCTGCTGTTGTTTGATCTTAGGGTGAAAAGGTTTGGTGTTGATCACGTCAGGTTTTCAGTGACAGGTCTGTATGACAGCTCGCTTGACTTCTGAGTCACACTTTTGGGGTTTCTGTTTATTTAATAAAATGAATTTTCTCTGACGGACAGCTCCACTAGTTGTGGTTCCACTAACAAAACTGTAAAATGACTGTTACACAATGCTTGATGACGTTTACAGTTTTACTAGGTAATTAAGCTAGCGCTTAGCATTAGCTCACCTCTGACCCCTCACAGATGGTTCTGATGTGTTCCCATAGCTCCGCCCCTTTTGTACACATATAGCCACCTCCGGCTCCAAAAGCCAACATGGCTCATCCCTCCAGAGAAGTTCAAAGACATGTAGAATTAATTTTGAATGCGCACTAAAGCTGCTCCTGAGATGCCTCATGTTGTTTTTTCCTTAAATGTGTCATGTATCTGAACACACAGCTTCGATGTCAGTTTTATTGTGCCAAAGCTGTTGTCAGAGGCTGCTTTGTTTTATTAAAGTCATCAAACCCTGTAAAGTTAAACATGGAAACAACAACATAGTAAGTTTTGTGTGGCTCTCAATGGCTGTAGCCAAATATTTAAATTGTACTGTCCTTCCCACTATAAAGAAAATAATTATGTAATGTTTTATTTTTACCAAATTTATCATGTAACTATGGAAACAAGCTTCATCTAATATATGCCTTGGAAAGCAATTCTGCAATCCACAAACTCGGCAACAAAGATTGTTCACAGTTGTTAAACTTAATAGTAGACACATTTTCTACCGTGATGTGAGTCTATGTGTGATACTATGTGAGTGTGAGGGTGCTCCTTCATGGCGGGAGTGCAGATGTCAGCTGTCGACACATTGCGGGGCTTCCACCTTTTCTCTTTGGATGTGTTCCTGGCTCACAGCAGTGTCCTTCATGGCAAATTAGTAACTCCTCGGAAATAATCTCTGTCAAATGGGTTGTATCCTGTGTCTGGCATTTATGAATGAATTTATTATTTAAAGGATCAGTTAATTTATTATTAATTTGATCTTTATACTGATACTTCATCAAGCTAAACTGCTTATCAGAGCTTGAAAGTTCCCTATCAGTGAATGAGATTAATAAAATAAGCAGAGTAATGAATTTAATGAAGAATATTTTCCCATTTTCTTTTACAATGTGATGTCTTAACAGGCAGATTATGACAGATTTATATATAGATGTAACAGACTGGTTCGACTGCTGAGTATAATTACAAAGTACCCGAACATGGAAAAGGGAACTAGAAAGTATATGAATCTGAAATTAGAAAAAGGTTCTAATGGTTCTGTTTCTTTTAGCCAGGAAATCCTAACGTATCTTGAATGAAACCTTTTCTTCTGTGGTGGTGAGTCACTCTTCAGTGTGACTTCATCTGATTTTCATTCAGATGACACATTTTATTTAGCCGTGCAGGGAAAGACGCTGAGGGTTTGTCCCCCATCAGCCTTCCCCCTCCCCTGCTCATGTCCTCACACTACATCTCCTGCCACCGAGCCCTACGTATATTGGTGGCAGAACGAGTGAGTTGAAATAACACTGCCAAACCTTCAGTGCTTTTTGCTGTAGAGAGTCCATTGAAGGTTTCTATGGCAACCCACAGCCTTGAAAACCCACCATCTTCGTCCAGATGAGGTGAGGTTGCAGTTGTATATCTGCCAAGTGTGTAGCTTTCCTCTCTGTGAACCAGTCTGCTTAGTTTGTTTCCGAGCGACGGAGTGAAGCAAACAAATAGCTCTGTCATGCATAAAGTGAAAATAAAACGCCTCCACACAACTGCAGAGTCAGTGTACTCACCTGTGAAGGGCTTAGGATCAATTTTTATATCTAATGAAGCATATATTCTAAAACTGGCTATTTTGAGAACAGCTTGCATAAGAGAGATTGCAACAAAATCATTCCAGCATGCTTGAAACATTTCAACCCTCCATTAAAAAGGAATTCAACATCAACATTTCTCCACGGGTTGAATAAGGACACAAAATTTCCGAGTCCTGTGTTTTAGGAGCTTCTATCGTGTCCACTGTTCAAATCCCCTCCCTGTCTTCCTCATGTTTAATTAATCATTTTGATATTTTTGGATCTCTGAAATCTCCAGATGACAATGTAAATCCATCATGAATTTCAAGAGGTTCCTGACTCATTCTTAACAGTGCTGAGTGTTTCTGCAAAATGGCAACAAGGATAAACAAGATGCTAGAAAACCTGGTGTGAGAAAAGCATGACACTTGATTTCCTCACATTAAAAGTCCTGTAAATACTGTCAACTATGTGGTGACAGGATATTTAATAGTCATCCTGTCTTGCATCTTTTTGCAGTGTCTCTTGCAAAGTTTGGTTTTTTATTATTATTTTGACAGACCGGGAAGGGAAGAATGGAGTACAGTATACGAACACAGCTGAAAAAGCCATGTGCTCGAGCTACTGAATAAAATAATGTCTCAGTTGTATGTTTTATGATCACTGTCCTAAGATGCAAGGTTAATTTTTGTTAAAACATGTTGCATGCAATATCCCCACAAGGTGTCAGGCCTCTGCTTAATACATAAGTCTAGGTGTAATTAAATCTCATCCTTTGAAATTATTACATACTGCCTGCTGTTAATGCTGATAAGTCTGTTTACTTTGCACAATGAATAAATCAGGTTGTCATCAGAGGGAGGGGATCATTAGAGTCACTTCAGAACTCTATTGATGAAGCGTCTGTTGAACTTCCTACACTACAATTCACACCAGAAAGATAGTTCAATAAATCTGGAAAAGGTTGGTGATATTTGGGACTTTGTTGTTATCTTTGTGCAGCTGTACTGCAGATCATACCGGGCATGGAGCAGAGTGGAGACGGAATCCTCATACCGCAGAGCAACATCTCAACATCAATATTTCAACAGCTTTCTTTAATATTTGTAGTTACTGACAGTTTACTGGCTTGTCTGTGTTGCTCACTTTTCGTGCAATATTTCCTCAACTGTTAAAGACGTGCTTGTCACAATTTTTTTTCCAGTAGTGTACCACAAACTACTGTAAACCGTATTCAATTAGAAATGAATTCTCTCAATTCCAAAAAGTTCTATGTGTGACAGAGATTGTTGATATATTATTTGCAATAGATATATTGTATATGCAGTTTTTATGATGATATAATAACTCTCACTATGATGTTAAGGCCCTGACTCCACAATCCCTCAGTCTGTCTGCGTGTACTATTCCAGGAATATCTTTAAAGACTCTTACAACTAAAGCCATTACAGCATCTGCTTTAGTCCGATTTTAATTTTAAACACTGCTTTGAGTCTTGGTTGATGAGTCTTACCATAAGGCAATAATCCTAAGCCTAAAGTACACCACAGAGATATGATTCTTTTAACCTAATTTTACCACAATATAATTATGTATTTTAGGTTTGACTTTTACAATGAGGACACCATATCAGACATGGTCAGTGTTTGTGCTGATATTGTCTTGCTTCTACCTGGAAGGATTTTTTTCCCCACACTACAAACACTGGATGTGTGATTTTAAATTTTATTATAATAAATATACTTACTTGTATGTACATTATCTGACACAGCAGTAGACTGTTTGTACAAACCCTCTATTCACATGTTAATACAATACATTCAACACTGTTTGCAAGAAAACCCTGAAAAAGAACATGAACAGGCTTACAGTGATTGGGTGCATTATTAAAAGACTGTGAATGTCTCTTAGGTCCCAAGGCGCTCATGAAGCACATAGTGATTTGTTGTGATGAAGATGCAGGCCTATACAATCTGGCTGTAGATACTTTATGATATATTAAACCAGTGCTAATAGAACAGTGCAGATTATCACATCCAACCTCAGAGAGCAAACGTTGACTTTAACTCTGGTTCTACTTTCCTCCATACATTTAGCCTTTTTCCCCTCTGACTATGTTCCCATGGTCATAGCCTACATGTCTGACTTTTCTGGATTGAATTCATTCATTTAAAGCATCAATCAGCAGAACATCAGGGGAATACTTAACAGTAGGCTACATTTACGCTTGAGCTTTTCCACTAATCCACTTGGATTACGTGTTTTTTATATCATCCTGATGGCCAAACGGTGTCACGTCATGTTTTGCCTTTTTCCTCTTCCCAAAATACTCGACCCCATGGCCCATCAAAAGCCTTAACCTCAAACTGTAGCCGATCCATTTTTTTAATGACACTATGTTGTTCTACATTTATCTAGTGCAACTCCTTAACTCCACCGCATACATTCACAAATCCGAGAAAAATAACTTGGTGAGTCCACAATTTTCCAGCACCTGAACTCCAAATAATAATAAAAAAAGCTCTTTCTCTGTGTTTTGGAGCAGCTTCCTCTCACTAACGATGACGTTCCCGTGGGAAGCCTTCGCAGGATGTCCCTCAGGGTGCATGGGCTCACAGGTTCAGGACATATTGATCACCAAATAGCCTAGAACCAAAGCCACTATAACGATGACAAAGAACACAAACACAGCGCAGATCGACGCGAACCCTGCGTCCCGGTTGCCTCCACCGCCGTCCTCTTCTTTGGGCTCCTCTTCGCAGATGGAGATGACACCCACAGAGGAATTTCCCACGCTCATGTTGGACTTGAGCTCCGCGCCCGCCTCCTGTTTGGCTTCGACGGCCCAGGGCGCCACCTGCACCTTCATCTCCATCTCCTCCATCATGTGGCTCACCTGGGTGATCTCGGACTGCAGATCCCGGAGGTCTGCCGTGTCGATGTTGCTGTCCGCCTCGTACTTCATGTTCTGCACGCTCATGGCCCGGGCCGCCACGGTGGTGGTGCTGCCGGTCATCCCGGTCTGGATGAGGTGTCTGGTTGGCACCTTGAGGGGGAAATCCTGCCCGATCTCTAGAGACCGCTTCATGTCCACCTCCAGGAGCTCCATGCTGCTGGAGAACAGAACCCATAGGCGCTCGTACTCGGCCCGATCCTCCTTACTGATGGTCTTGTCTTTGAGCAGGGAGGTCAGTTTAGTCCTGTTGGCCACGGCCAGCTCCTGGGCCTTTTTGCGGGTCCTCTTCAGTTCTTCTCGGAGGTTCTGAGAGTCCGAGGTGCTTCCCAATGCGATGACCAAGTGTCTGTAGCAGGCGGTGACTTTATTCAAAGCGTCCAGCATTGTTTTACACTCCTCTTTCCCCATGATGGATTTAAAAAAAATGACAAAAAAAAATGAAATTACAAACAAAACAAGCAAAATATGAGAACAGGTGAGCTCTGGTGACTTCAGGCACTGTCCTTAGTTTAGTTTCCACAGGAGCACATCCCCAGCTCAAATCCCCTCAGCGCACTAGTTAAAGCAAATTCCTTTCTATCCATGCTCCTTCCTGTCTGCAAGCAGCCACAGAGAGCAGCTTAGATATTAATGCGTCCGTAAACGGCTTTAGACGAACACTGCGCTTCCACAGTCGAGATCAAACCACACCGTTGGAGTCTACCTTCCCAGTAGGATGGATGAGAACAAATGAGGAACAAAAAACAAAAACAAAAAAAAACACCTTTCTTTGTTTGACAATGGTTTGCCTTTCGGTCCTGATTCCGCTTCGGCTACAGGTGTTACAACACACGGCTTCTCCACCAGCTTTAAATATGTCGTAAATGATGAAAAAAAAAAAAAAGAAGAAGAATCGGCTGCTCAGATTGAAGCCTTCAATCAGTGCCAAAATGAGGAAAAGTCTTTAGCGCGTCCAAAACAAGGAGGAGAGAGAGCCATTGTGTTGTGTTTTGGGTTTGTTTATCTGCGTGGGGAGCTGTCCACTTCAGCACCCAATCGATGATGTTTAAATACCAGTAAGCGCCTTCTGTGGTCACATGTGCCCACAAAACAGAGCCATTCATCTACGGATAGGCTGACAGCAAAACACAGCAACTTCACTCCTATTGGTTTGTGCTTGTAGCTGTCAAGTTTGACTGGAGGATGTCATTGGCTTCTCTGTCTCTTCTGTGGGCAGGGCTCTTCAGTGGAAACGTCACATCTATGTATGTGTTGAAAGAAAGAAGGAAAAGACTATCTGCCATTTGGATCAGGACCCCTTACATCTGCTTATGTTTTCAGCACCAAGTGAAAACATGAAAGATGACCCAGAAGATAGTGTTTGGCTGATGTGATTATGACATCTGACATTATGACGAGGTTAAAAGTGGGAAAAATAATGATCATAATAACCGGTATTGTAAGCAAATCGTTTAAAAGTTGGGCTGCATTTTCTGTGGTCACCATCTGATTAGAATTCGTACTCGTAATTTGCAACACGTATAAAACTGACTAATTTGCTGTATAATTATATATACATAAACATATATTTTTAATAAACCGGATCTCTGTACACATCCGCTTATGTTTTCAGCTCCAGGTGAAAACATGAAAGATGACTCAGAAGATCGTGTTTGGCTGATATGATTATGACATCTAACATTATGACAAGGTTAAAAGTGGGAAAAATAATGATCATAATAACCATTTGATTAGAATTCATTCTCACCTGCACTGTGAAAATGAGTAAATTCTGCAATAATCCACCTATTATTGCAGACTAATTTGTACTATAATAATATATACATAAACATATACTTGAAGTTTTCTTCTTCTCACTCCTTTTTGAGCAGTGTATATTGAATTTATTTTGTTATTACTAGTGTACATTGCCATTGCTATTTTCTTTTGATCACCTCTGTTTATTAATGTATGTGCTCCACCATTAGTTCCTTGTACACAAAAAAATGTTAAATTTTTTATTCTGCTCAAAACAAATAAATGAATAAATGAATACATTTTTAATAGACCGGCTCTCTGTGCACATCTACCCAGTTATTCATATTTATCTTAACTATTCTCAACCCCTTGTTGTCCTTGCCTCTAGTCGAATGTTTGTTTATATTAGGTCTGTGTTTAAGTGTGTTTGGGTTTATGTTGAAATGGTACATCATGAGCAAAGAAAAACTGAAGCCAAATTCCTTGTACGTGTTCACATACTTGGCCAATAAAGCTGATTCTGATTCTGATTCTGATTCTGATCCGGTTTGACGTTGCACAGATGTCAATAAAACATAGGTCAATCTGCACACTAACAGTAACCCATCCTAAGATGTCAGTTGCTGCACACAGTATCAGCTGGATTATATGTTTACCTTTTTGGCTCCTGCTGTGTTGAGAGGTGAGAGGCAGATAAGGCTCTTGTGTGTTTGCCTGGTTTGCTCTTTTTGCATTATTGAAGCGGATGAAGCCTAATGATCCGGTGACTGCAGCGTAAAGCTAATGGATTGAAGCGGTGAAGATGCCTGAGCAACTGAGGGAAAGATAATTGTTTGCTTTGCATGACATCCTCAATTTATGTCTTCTATTGCATATCAAAAGTGACTTGTTTTGGCCTCAGGTGCATATATAAACATGAATTTTCCTCCTGAATTATCATGACCAGCACTCATTCATAGTCAGATCTGTATCATTCTGTGCCTTATGGGCCTCTCCTTATTTGTGTTGTAAATTCAATAGTTCAGCTGCCACCGATGTCTTGGTTGAGTCAGATGTTTTGTTAAGATGTTGGCAAATGGATCTTCTTTCCTTTGAATGTTTCCATGGCAACATCTCACCTCTTGGCAAGAACTCTTCAGTTATTTTTCACCTGGTATTCAATAACTGATAATGGAGTAAATTGTCAACAGTCATTATCTACAGTGTTGCATTTGCATTATAGTTCTTCTCTAGCCCAAAGGAATAGATCCGAACAGCATTTTGACTAGCTGACAAATGTAAATAGCTAGTTGTGGTTTGCAATCCTTTTTTATCTTGGATTTTGCTCATTCTCAGTAAATATGAACTGAATGGAAAGAATATAACAGGATATAAACGTATTTCACTGCTGAAAATGCCAAGCATGCAACGTCAGGAGAGCAAAATAAAACTATGACCCTTGTACAGATCTAAATTTAGGAATTAAATCTCTATTTATTACCTTTAGATAGATCTCCTGGCTGCATTAAGGTGGAATTGCAGGATTACTTTTTAAATTGGCAGTTTTTCCTGTTACTCTGTCTGTCCGTGTTCCTTTAAATAGATTGTTGATAAGCCAATCTGTTAGATTCAAGGGTTAAGATGACTCACATATGTAGTAGTCTGACTGCTCTTAGGATGAGCTCTTCATGGAAAACCTGATGAGTATTTCTTGT
>JAPTMW010000018.1:17325663-17350632 GCA_029822955.1 Ostorhinchus angustatus | reverse complement strand
AATAAGAGGCCTTTTAGGTTTAATAATGTCAGACATTTGTGATCAGAAATGTTCCAGATGCAGCTCAGTGGGAACTGACAACCTGGATGAACAAACACTACTGATGTGGTGAATGGGAGATAGATGATGGGCGGTGCATCAACCAAAACACAAAATGACAACATAAACATTACTTGTGGGCTGACACTTAGCTTTTCAAATTTGAATATTCTGGCTGGACTACTACTGTCAGTGATATCAGTGAAATAAACATGATTCCTTAATGTCTGGTGACATTCAAGGCCATTTTATGATTACTGGGAACATAATTCTTACATACAGCACCTTTAAACACTTTCTATTGTAATAATACATCAACCTGTAATACAGAGCTGTAGCTGCACTGCATTCACTCTTTCAAAACAGATATGTAATATTCTTAACACAGAATAACAACATGATATTTTCCCAAACTCTTAATGTCTGAGTCAGATATTGGGATAGAGAGTGGATATTGTCATTCTGCCTGGGCCTCTTTGTCAGATCCATCTTCCAAACTGTTTCCTGTCTGGCTCATTAGTCCCTCCATTGTTTTGGGTTTCAGCCCTATGAGAATGAAGTTATTTCAGCAAACAGTCCAACACGGTCAGTTTACCTTTAACATTAACCCAGTAGTAACGGCATGCAATTTGGGCAATAAAAAATGTATTGCTGATAAATGCACAAACACATAACATCAGACTTTACTGCTAACATTAGACTTTACTTTTACTCCACTCCAGTTGCTTTTAATCCTTGTTTTTCATCACATTTGTTTAATTCATTTTGCAAATTCACTTTTTAATGCAAAGCCAATGATCCTCCTCTTTATAATAGTGTTTGTGTAGTTTGAGCTTCAGGAAGTCATCTGGATTTAAGTGCTGCTCAACCAGATTAAATGTACTGCATAACCAGCTTCTTACTTGCTTGTCAGTCAGAGTATATAAGGAATGTCATAGCTGAATTCCTGTGTGTGCAGCAGGAGCTATATATCTCTTTTTTTATAAGTCTCCGAGGCCTGAACTGGCAGCTCGGTTTTACTGGCTGTCAGGATGATGTCTTCATCAGCTGGAGGGTTCCACTCGACAGTAGGCATTTCAGTTTTGTAAGCAGTTTTAGTGACACCCGCCTATTCAGATGTTTCATTTAGAAGTGGAAACAAACAGAGGTGTTTTGTTTAAGAGGATGCCTGGTTTGGCTTGTCAGCTGAGAACTGCCTGCTGTCCACCGCCCTCCTCAGTGGAAATGTCTAATATGATTTAAACGCCCTACAAAAGGAAGTAATCATTGGCTTGAGGCGTTACACAAGAGTCTATCAAATCACTCAGTATCAACACAAGTTTCTGTGCCTAATACCTTCCATCTAGTTTGAGTCTCAGCAGGGATTCAACAGTGAGAATAGAGGTTTTTTCAGTAGGATTCTTGAACAAGGGTTAGTGGTTTTGGGTCTGTACCTGAATTTGGTTACAGGAATGTGGAGTTTGTGGTTGGCTGTCAAAAGAAGATGGATGTCATCCAGGAGTTGAGCAATGTTTTAAAGACTGTCCTGTATAAAAGTTATAAGTCAGACGTGAATCTCGCATCACAGTTTTTGATTTGGTAGTGATTTGGTTTTATAGGTTTACTTTGTCTCAGTGAGTCACAGTAAAGTCTGCTGTCAGGAGGTAACTGGGTCTACAGATTATTAATAGCCTTTTCCTCATGCACATTTACCTCAGATCAGGATCACTTTCCTAAATGGACCAAAGCAGCCATTGATTTACCTTGAAGCCGAGGACTTACTCGCTCAGGTCGGTCTTGTTTTTTCTCGTGACCTTGACTTGGATACAAAGAAAGAAATCTCCAGTGACTCATGTCTCCTGTAATAACAGCCTCGTGGTTCAAAGGGCACTGGAAGTACGTGTGTTTCATTACTCCACTAGTGGCAGTAGGTGAGAATGGGGACTGTTAAGTCTGTCCAACACCTGAGCTACAGTTACTGGACACATTAGTATGGTTATATGGAGAAAAAAAAAATCATGATTTTATTTCCAATAATTAGAAAAAAATCACATCTGTAGAAGGAGAATACTGCAGACTGCTGCTAGCTCGTAGTCATGATGAGCAGGTGTGCTTTCAGCCACAAGTAATGCCTTATAAATTTCCTACTAGTTTGCTTTGTGTGTCAGTTGTTTGCAACACTGATATCATCCTGAGCAATACTACTATCACTTGTGTCTTGTATAATAATTAGTGCTCACCAATAAATTCTGTTTTCATTGTTGCTACAGACCATAGACCATGTAAATATGAAACTGTGTGGTAAATACATCACAGATGTGTTTATTTTAAGTCTTATCATTACATTATGCTTATCATATCATACAGGGCTGCTGATCTGAGCAGGAGTGATTTTTCATAAATGTGAGCTCTTGTCAGTATGCCAAAGCCAATTCATTTTCTTCTCCTAATGTTTTTTTTAAATTTATTTTTATTTTTATCTTTTTCTACTATTCTCTCTAACTTGTATGAATCTGACCTTTCTGTCCACTCAGCCTGTTAAGGATGCTTTCACACCTACACAGTTTGGTCCCATCTTTTCAGATAAATCCAAACCAAAATTGCAGGTGTGATTACATAAGGCTATCACTGAAAATAAACAAAAGTAGAAGAAGACAGAAGCAGTTAAAATGAGCTGAATTAACAACATGCTGATTGCATATGCACCCCCTTCAGTAAAACAATCAAGCACAGGGAGACAACACACAGAGATGATGATGGTTTAACATGAAAATCAAAACTAAGAGGATCCAGTGTTTATAACGTAACCATGAACCTTAGATTGGGCCTCCAGGTATGATGTCTTTATGAATGAATGGATGTTTTATTTCGGACATATAAAAGCACACCATAAAAGCGCCAACAAAGCAAATTATCTACATAAGACAACCAAAAACAAAAAAAGAAAATTATACTATTAGTAAGAAATTGTGAATACAATTTTAGTGTTATTTATAACACATCTGAAAAGGAGTGGGAAGAAGTAAACACTTATGTAATCCCTAAACCATGTATTACAATACTCTAATGTACTAGTACATATCATAGCCTCACCAAAACAATGATTGTCCCACCAGTGGCAAATGAAAAAAGAAATAGCGCTAATAATTAAATGAATAAATGTATGTTCAACTCTGCTTTTTCCTCTCCTCAGGGCAGGATGCAGTCTTCAAATCACCGACTGCGAGACATGGAGCAGCACCACCCGCTGCTGTCAGCCAGTGGAGATGTTGAGACAGGGAGTCTGGGAGCCGGAGTGATGGTCGGTGGCCCCCACAGTGGACACACAGTGGGGAACCGCACACTGTGGTTCATCCAGGACAGCTGTGGAATGGTGTGCGCAACTATGACCTGGTTCCTGGTTCTGTATGCTGAATTTGTGGTGAATTTTGTCATGCTACTGCCTGCCAAAAACTTCTGGTACTCACTTCTGAATGGGGCCACCTTCAACTCCCTGGCTGTGCTTGCATTGGCCTCACATATGCGCACCATGTTGACTGACCCGGTAAGGATTCAAGAGCAGCGTGTGTGATGAAGATGCTGATGGTGGAGGAAAACAGTGAGGGAGGAACAGGGATTCAAAACATGAAGTTAAGAAATGAGACAGTCTGTCTGTAAATGCTGCCTCCTGCACTGTTGAGGAGTTACTGTCTTCATTTTAAGAGTCATACATGTAATTTACAGACTGTATTAGAGATTGGGTTTCAACAATAATGTACCAATAAGAACCAGAGAACCTATGATATGTCCGTCTATTGACATTTGTCTTTTAAATACGAACCATTATTTTGGCTTCAACACATATTTGCTCTGATAGTTTCATTTCAACTATTTCATTCTCTTTACTTTTTCTCCTCAGTGTTAAATTAGTTCATACTATTTTTTCTATTGTGAGAAGCCTTTTAATCCTATTACAAACTGTATTTGAAACAGAATGATCTGCCAGTAGCTGAAATTTTGGTGTACCTTCTCCCGCTGAGTGTGCAAAAGTTAGTGCCACAGGGATTATTGTGCAGTTTGTTCCTGATTCTTTGTGACTATTGGTTGTTCAATTCAGCCAATTCATGCAGCAAAGGGTTGTAGGTCAAATACTGTTAGTGCTGCTGCTGCAATGTTGTCTCATGCTTAGTCAGAGGGCCTAGATGTCTGATGACAGATCTGCTGGTGCTAGAGCCTAGCCTCAACAATTGCTCCACTTAAAAGCCCAAAATAGTACACTGAAGTTTGTTCAGTGGTGTGTCAAACTGGGATTTCTTCAGCTTTACACTCCTTAAGTGTCACTATTTGACTTTCCGTAGTAGTTACACCTGACTTTGAGTCATTCAGTTATGTTGTAGGTCGCCAAGCTAGGGAATTGTTTGTGTTAAAATGTGCCATATGACACATTGTGTGACATATTTAGTCTTGTCTGTCTGCTCCTGTCAACAGGGTGCAGTCCCAAAGGGCAATGCAACTAAAGAGTACATGGAGAGCTTGCAGCTGAAGCCTGGTGAGGTCATCTACAAGTGTCCAAAGTGCTGCAGCATCAAGCCTGAGAGAGCACATCACTGCAGGTCAGTCAAGGAACATTCAATTCTCTGTTAATTTGGCCTTTTTTTTGGTAATTTAATATTCCTTTAGCTCTACATTGTACTTCATACACATATACATTTGCAGAATAATTGCATAAAGCATTAACATGTCCTGTGTTCTGTTTGCAGTATTTGTAAAAGATGCATCCGAAAGATGGATCATCACTGTCCCTGGGTCAATAACTGTGTGGGAGAAAAGAATCAGAGATTCTTTGTACTTTTCACTGTAAGTGGGCATAAATGACTTGTCACTACTGGAAAATGTGTAGAGTTTTATGTAGGTGTGTGATGGATAGCATCACAGTTCACCTATCACACCCCTGTCAGCATAGAATATATACTATGCAGAAATGTTACTATTATACTACAGTGTGAATTCAACATCTATTTTTATTTGTGGGTGGCAGTGTTATGTTAACTGTGTCATAACACTTTGAGAATAACTGAAGTATTATGGGTTGGTGTGAGCCTAAAATTGTCAAGATTCCAGTCCCTTGTTCAAAAACCTTCTTTTATGCAAGAGTGACACATGCTTACGTAGAATGTGTCTCATTGCCGTCTGTGACTGTGCTGACATGATCAGCACTTTTATATGACTTCTTAACACAGACTGGGGCATTTTAGGAGATAGAAACATAAAACTATCACATATGTTTGAGCTTTACAAGGTCAACTGCGCTGAAAGACTGTGCTCTTTGACATGGAGAGGCAGAATATTTCAACATAACTGCAGTTTGTTTTAGGATAATATGTGCTAATCAAAGTGATGAAAGCAGGATGCCCATTCTGTCTCCATTACTTCTGATGTATCTTCCTCTTTTTCTGTTCTCCCTGCAGATGTACATAGCACTGATTTCTGCACACGCCCTGGGTCTTAGTGGGATGCACTTCTTCACCTGTATTAAAGTCCAGTGGAATGGTACAACACCTCATTTTCATATTTTCCTCCATTGTTCCCCTATGGAGCTGCTCCTAAGAGAGAGGGAATATGCTCAGAGATGAGGAGAGAGACAGAGCGGCAAAATTATATTTATTCTGTTAGCTGCTGTGCACAGGTCATTGGAGCTGAGCAGCAAAGACACCATTGATCTTTTTTTACTCCCTTGTGGTCCCCTCAAAAAGGAATGAACCAGGAAATGAAGATAATATTTCATTCTTTGAAGTGTAGCTTATATTGCCCTCTGTAGGATGATTCGGACTTTCTAAGGAAATTTTTCCAACCTGTTTCTTTATATGTAAACTAGTATCCAAGGTTACTGTGTCAAGTGATGAATGTCAGTTTTAACTCAGTGCTCATATCTATTTAGATAAGAAGTGTTTGGTGAATTGTGTTTTGGAGTTGCTGTGCACACAACTAGTCCTATGTTTAAGTCCAGTGCAAGACTATGATGTGAACTCATTATAATGAGGTTATCCAGCTTATTCATAGAATTACAGTCATCAGCTTTATCTGTAAGACCTTTTTTAAAGTTTGGGGGTTTCATTCATTTCATTTGGCATTGTGCTAAAATAAATTTCTAAAGTGAAAATAAAATGAACTTTCTTTCTCCCTGCATCCAGAGTGCAGTGAATTCTCTCCAGGGGTGTCTGTGCTGCTTCTCATCTTTCTTTGTCTTGAAGCCATCCTCTTCCTCACCTTCACAGCTGTAATGTTTGGTACACAGATCCACTCCATCTGCAATGACGAGACGGTCAGTACAAGTTCAACAAGCTTTGTTTATGTCCATGTGAGACAGTCATTAGGGTGTGGGACAAGGGAAAGCATTGACTTTTCACATACATCCAGAATGCTGTATTTAATATAACTTTGAAGAGAAATCACTGATAATCAGTTTTTGTTTGAATGCTTTGCAGGAGATTGAGCGTCTTAAAAATGAAAAGCCCACTTGGGAGCGTCGCATGAGATGGGATGGAATGAAAGCTGTGTTTGGCGGTCCACCATCTCTCCTGTGGTGTAACCCTTTCACAGGTTTGCGCCTGCGACGCCTGTTGCTGTTGACCCACGGCCGCCGCGGCGGATCAGAGTTTTCTGTCTGAGGGGGGCACAGACTGATGCAGTGAACCAGCACATGGTCATCTCTAAGACAAGATCTCTTGTAGACCCTCCTTGGCTGAGGCTAAACCGGACCTCTGCTCCTAGAGGTTGTCCTTCATGTGTGGATAACAGGGTGACATGCTACTCCAGCAGGACCCCAGTGCATCACGCCCACCACTGAAAGTTTGAATTCTAACTCTCACATGCTGATGAAGACCCAAGGACCTATGGTGAACAACTGGAGTAGTGTTTTTAACATGAGCAGCTTTTTGGTTTGTTGGTGTATTTTTTTAGATAAAGCATGCAGTATGCAACTCAAGTGAGTCTTTTAATCCATGTGAGACCGTCCAAGGTGCGGTATTACCTTTACTCATGCGCCTTCAAATACACAACTTCTTCAGCAGTTTTTCTTTGCTGCACACATACATTTTGTTTTTTTTTTCTTGCTGGGAGTGGACAGAAACAGTATATCATTTCATCAATGATGGATCTAAATGGGGAAAAGCTTAAAATTGTTCTGTTGGACCCAGACAAGGGAATCGCAGTCAAGGACATGCACTACTTACAGTATAAAGGCACTTGAGAAAGCCTATATTGGGAGAGCAATGGCCCTCAGAAATGGAACTGTGCCACCTTGAATTGCATGTATAACAACTCAGTCAGTATCTCATCTCAGCCTGAGATAACAAACATGTTACTGTGAACACAGGCCTCATTCTTGTTCTAAAGAACTGGGTGGTTTTTCCTGTCTGTTCATCTTTTTTGCCCTGTATTTTCTTCCTTCAGGTAGAATGTTTGTTTGGGGTACATGTGCCAGTAGAAATTAAGTTTTCTTTTGTGTTTTCTTTAAATAACTGCTGAAGCTTCTATGACTTTGCTTACAGTGACCACTCCTCAACTGTTGACCATGCGACTCACTGGAGATTACTACTGTTAAAATCGATATTAATTTGGACAATGAAACCATGTTTTGTATCAGTCAGACTTACCTGTTCATTATTGTTGCCATTCCACCGTTTCCCACAGGCTGCTTCATATGTCATTCACCACAAACATTCAGTGACCCACATACCACTGATATGGCTCCCTGTGTTTCCATTGCAAAGTGATTCATGTTGCTGCTGAAAAGACTGAATGTTGTTGAGACAGACTTGTTATATCCACGCAACAGTTTATATCTATGTGAAAACCTGGAGGCTACTGCTGTGTTTAGTTAAAATCCATATGTTTTGGTTAGACTTGATAGCATTTCAGCCCTAAAAACACAACATAACAAACTCAGCTGATTTTTAAACGCGAAGGCTTTGCATGCTCCTTGACCATCATGTAAAAAATACAACTTCAAACACTATTGCAATGTCCTTTGGGAAGATCTGAATTCATTGTGCTCCACAGAGCTCAGCTCAAAGTCACTCAAATAAAAAGAAGCTGCTTTGCTAAAGGAGATAAGGCACCAGGCTCAATTTACACGATTTAATACAGAACAAAGTCTGTTAAAGAGGCCTTTTTCTGCTTCACTTTGGAAAAAGTCACACCTGTAACATCTAGTAATGTGACTGTGTTCATGCCTTTAAGATGATTCAGTCTAGTGAAGGTGTCCGCTTGAAAGATGATGCTATTCTTGCCATATTTATGAAAAGTATTTTCTCATCTTGTCTCCTGTTTTCTATTCAGCCAAGTTCATGGACCTGTTTGCACTGGATGAATGCAGACTTTTTGTTAAATCTAGAGTTCAGGATTTCTCCCAAAGTCCTGAATGAAAGGCTGGTATCTCTAAGTTCATCATATGTTTGACAATATCCTGCTGTCTGTTCTTATCTGTGGTTGTTGGGGGGGAAAGAACTCTTTTTCCTATGTTTACATGAAATGACACCTGATGCCCGATGGTGAAAATGTTTTAAATATCATGTTGTTAGAATGTAAAACATGTTGATTTTGAGACTGAGGGACACAGTGCTGAAATCTAACTGATATCAGGGGATTTATTAATATATATTATTGGCCACTCATTTCTTAGTTTATAATGCTGGACTCTATTCTCTGTATTTAACATGATTATTTTGGAAAAAGCTGTTATTCTTACATGCTAAATGTGCTTTTTGGTTTCAGCAGGGCAAAATGAACAGGAGTGAAATTAGGCCCAACCCACGGCATGCCCATAAATACCATGTGTGTATTTATAAAGTGACAGTTTATATATTACTTATAAAAATATATCAGGAAAAATCAGTGTTTTATAGATGCACAAAGGCCTCGCTAATCAAGCACCAACTGTGTTAAAACATTTTAGAAATGCAACATACAGTTAAAATACGGGGCCTAGACAACATAGATGCTAAATATCTTTACAATAGAAGTTCATATCTGAAGCAGGACTTGACATACAGGGGATTAATGAACTGCTACACTTAAGTTTGGTTGATTTGTCCCAGTTTCCATGATCAACATCACATGCTCTGTTCAGAGTGTCTTAAAAGTTGCATCGTTTCAGACTATGTAGTCTGATATCCATGCTTATTAATAGAGTCAGTTATTAATGACTTTAAAGAGGGATACAGGAAATGGTATTTTGAGCCTTTTTAAAACTTCTGCTGTATGACGTAGAAATGGCAATCATCACAGGGAGTAGTATTACATGACAATGTGCCCAATTGTATAAATAATATAACACTATTCTGTCAGGTTCATCGGGGGGATTTGTGCTGATAATGTAGGAAGTATATTGTGGTGTATAGTAACAGTTTCTATCAGAATGGTTCCTTAATCGCAGACTTCTCATCATTGTCATGAACAGTAGAGAAATGCTTTGTCTCCAACTCTCATGAGAAAATGTTCCCTCAAGAACAAATGCCCTTCAGCTTTATAAACAAATTATAAAGGTTACTATTAACAATAGACAGTAAATGGAATGTTTTATTCAATTTTTTAATTAATGTGTCATAATCTTATAATGTCATATCTTTAATGTCATTTTACATAATAAACTTGATTAAATCAAATACATTCTGATTCTTTATCCATCCATCATTTTCATATAATCTGTTTTTAGTTTCTGGATAGAGTGAGTTTCGAACTTCAGTAACATGATGCAGATCTAGAAAAAAAAAAGAAGGCATGCAGAGACAGATGCCAACTTATGCAAGTAAGCCAGATGTTTAATTTTTCATTTATCTATTTTTGGAATGGTTTGGCATAGTTGTTCAGATTGCTGATCTGATCTCTGCCAAAAAATTATTGAAACTGAGTGAAATGTAGCTGAGATGGAGGGCATCATCTATCCTAATCCCAAAATTAAACATTATTAAGTGGTGGATGAATTATTCAGATTCTGTGCGTTACTTAAAACACTATCATATAGTGAAAAACCCACCACAAACCCACTCCTCTTTCATGATCATAATGTATTTTTATTTTAAATTGGAGTTGTCATTATTTATAGATTCTTATTATTTTACTGGTCCAGCCACTTCAGATTAAATTGTGCTGTATGTGGCCCCTGAACAAAAGTGAGTTTGAAACCCTTAACTGTAAATATCTTCAGTGTAATTTTTGGACTTTGTGTATTCATCCCACAGGCTGGATTGGACCTTTTAGGGGGCCAGTTTTGGCCTGTGGGCCATACAACACCCCTGATTTAGATTTGCTTTTCCATCGACATGAATTATAGCAAAATGTAATTATTCATATAAAGGAAAATATCCAGCTGTTTTTCCCTAGATGAGTTGCTTCAGCTTAGCAACAAACTATCATGTTTCTATATGAAGATACACAATATGTGCTCTATAGGCACAAAAGTACTGGGACTGTGAATTCATGTAAATCACCACTAACAGGAGGATTGGCTATAGAATAACGATGAATGTAGCATAATTTTATACAGTGAAGTACAAAAGTTTTCACTCTGTGTAAAGCATGGGTGTCAAACTCATTTTAGTTCAGGGGGCACATACAGCACAGTGTTATTTCAAGCAGGCCGGACCAGTCAAATAATAGGCATAATAACTTTTACATACCTAATAATCCAAATGTTTCACTTTGTTTTAGTGTGAAAAAAGTCAAATTGCATTATGAAAATATGAATAACCCCAATAACCATGTAAACCTGACATTTGTTCAGAAAAATAAGTGCAATTTCAAGAATATTATGTCTCAGCTTAGTTTATTATTTTAACACAGCTTACAGATCACAGTGAATCTATTATTTGGTTGAAATCGAAGTTTTTTTTCTTAAAACATTTCAGGTTATTCATATTTTTCAGGTTATTCACATTCTATTGTGAGAATAATCTGTAATTATATTAGATATAAATAAATATTATATATAAAAATATTTTTGACTGTTAATATTTTCAGTGTAATTTTCCCATTTTACAAATTCATGCTGCGGGCCTTATGTTTGACATCCCTGGTCTAGAGGGTTAATTTTGGTTTCCAGTGTGTAAAGTGAAGTGTAAAATGTTTACCTCATTAAATACACATATAACTCCACACCGATAGGGGGCAGTAGCCTGAGTGCAGCCAAATCTTACACAGAGGCGCTTTAGTTACTGTCTGTGAGGACTAACTTTTGTACATAACAAAGAGTCGGGTGTATGATATTAACAAAAACTTATGAATATATAACTGGACCTGTTTTCGCTTATAAGTGAAAGACAGACCCAAACACCTGCTCCTTCCTTCTCCGTCCTCTCCGTCTTCAGATCCAAGTCCGTTTCCGTTGATATGGTGTAAACATGGCGGCGAAGGAAACTATCAACAACCCGCAAACTCACGTCGAGTCTATTGTCAACCGCTGGCTGGTGGATTACTATGTGTCTCTGGCAGTAGAGTTCTTTAAAAATGAGCAATACTCGGACTTTTGTGCCGTTAGAGATGTACTTCAAAGTAAGTAACAGACCCCTTTTACACTCCCATTTTTGCCCGCCAAGCTGCAGTTCCATTCGGGTAAACCTTAAGGTAACTGTCTTCGGATTAGCTTTAAATAACCAGCAGAATTGACGAGATGTGAGCACTATTCTGTATTAGCACTGCAACAGCTATTGCTAGCTAACTGGTACCTGATGATCGGATGCTAAATAGTTACAATTAGAGGGAAAGCTGTGTTGAAGTGCAGATACACTAGGATGTATAATTTAGATCAACATGTTTACTGTGTTCGTGTGCAGTTATTTTTGTAAATTACAACCGAGTATACAGAACCCTGATGCATAATAAATGTAAGGCATGTGTTATGTTCACCTGCTTATTCGTGCTTACAGATGTCTTGGTCCGTCCTGTGGAGTCTACTGATAATACACCAACAAAGATTGCAATATTACATTTTCTCTCCAGGATAAATGAAGGGGACAGACTTGGTGAGCATGTATAAATTACTGTTTTTACTATACTTCTATATGTCTTAACCCATAAAGACCCAGCGCTACTTTTGTCAGTTCCCAAATGAATTTTTCTCTCCATTTAACCTTTCTTAAGTGATTTATCTCCATTTATTATAATATTATCCTCTGTATTTTGTCGTTTTCACTGTAAATCATGTATTTCCTTATATATTTTTTCCCAATATGTTCATTAAAACTCAGAGTAAATTCAGTGTTATTATATCCAAACAGAGAAAACAGAAGAAAAAGTGAGTTTTTCATCAAATATATAAAAAACTGAATGCCAGAATAAGTATCTACATCTTTTGCTATTGATCCAACTCCATGGGTTTTACTGGTAAATCAATGTAGAAGATGACAGTGTTTCCATGGTAACTACAGAGTCTCTGAACATGCAAATGGGTCATATCTGATGACCATGAAAAGATGACAAACTATATTTTACACCAATTATTTACATGTATTGATAGGATTAGTGGTTCTAAGGTTATTAAACAGTTTAGATCAGTAGATGCTTTTGGTCACCTGTGATTGTTTGGGTCTTCATGGGTTAAAATTAGTATTTCATGGAACAATTGTAGATTGTAAGTCAATACAGACTTGTTAACAAAGAATTCATTACAAATGTGAAGAGGAAATGTTTATTTAACAGACAGTGCCCATGTGAAGTCACATAACTGTTTTCATAATTAAGCAATTCATTGTAAATCCATTACAATTGAACCCTATGTTGAATCCTTTCCTGTAGATTTGTCGTTTGAGGCTGACCGGTCACTTACTCCACTGGAATCTGCATTATTATTGCTCCAGAGGTTGAACCAGGACTGTACAATCGCACAGCCAGATTTTGAGAATGCGTGCACCTTACTGAAAGAAATGGTAACTGTGTTTTTATTTCTTTTATTTGATTGTACTGCACTGTTCCTGCTGTGTAAAAGCTACCAACTTTCACTTATGCTTGTGGTGTTCTTCTGACTGTAGATCGTTGGGCTTTTGATTAAGAATGACGAGTTTGACAAAGCAAAAGAAGTGCTGAACAAACACTTTCCCAAATCCATGGTTGGCAAGGTGAGGCCAGCCGCCAAAACACCAGTTCACAAAAAAAAAAAACTTCACAGATTTTAAATTACTTAAACGCTTCCTCCTATTGGTAACTACATTCACACTGAATATGAAGATTTCCTGAAGGAGTAGCTTTACTTTTAAACATTGCAAATATTCCTGAAAAGAAAATGTAACGTTTATACCGACATATATTGTTCCAAATGCACTTAACTTTTGTATTATTCATTACTATACACAGGTTTTCTGTTTCTTTTGTCTTTGTAGAAAGCAATATTCGTTGCTCTCATCAATAAGAAGAATAAAACCCATGATATCATTGAGCAAATTGATTTTCATCAGTTCAGGATGGAGATGTTGGGCTTCTGCCAGAGACTCTGCCCTATCACGGTCCCATTTCTTCACAAGGTACACATGGGAAGGAACAGTCTGACAGTTTTGAAATTTGGTGTCTTATAGTTAAATAAATTTACTGTTACATATGTCTGTAGAGTAAAGTGAAATGAAACATAATTGAGGCTCAAAAAATAGATTTAATTGCACTCAGTTACTTTTTGACTCTTTTAAGTTGTAAATTTTTTATAGATTTATAGAAAGCTTCCATTTATGTCTTATTTTGTTCAACTAATGACCACATTTTTTTGTGTCCATGTATAACAGGCTGCAACGCAACTTATTGAAAAAAGACTTGCAGAGCCAGATGACGGTGCAGAACCTGAAAAGCAAAGTGAAGCTGAACCTAAACCTGAAACTGGCCCATCCTCTTCCAAACAAGTCACCTGTGTCTTGCCAGTGACGTGGTAGGTGCTCTCCCTTCTCAGTTCTATCATTAAACCAGCAATTACACCACCACTAATTACACTGACATCTTAGAATCATGAAGACCTGTTTCTTAATTTGCAACACTATTCAAAAATGCATATCACTACTCAATTATAGTTTGTTTATAAGGCTTAATGGCAGGTATTTGTATTGTGTAAGTTCTCATTCCAGTTGATTACTTTGCTTATTGACTAAATCTCATATTTTCATACCTCTAACCTTTAGTAAACACATGATTATCCAGTGGACCAGGCTAGAGGCGGCACACAAAGCTTTGGCTGCAGGGTCAAATGAGAGGACATTTACTGAGTTGGATAATGAAGTGAGAGCAGATGTTCCCCCAGGCCTCTTACCTTCTCCTGAAAAACTTGCCAACCAGGAATCAGGGCAGGACGGGCCATTTCAGAGAGACTCCCAAAGCCCACTGGAGGCTTCACCAGCAGATGAACCTCCACAAACCGATGTTGTTCCTCCAACGCAAGCAGAAACCAACACAAATTTAGTACCGAGGAGCAGAGTTTACACAGTGGCCCAGCTGGTTGTTGAGCCAGACAGTCATGGGAGCTCACAGTGTACAACAGCCTCCCGGGACCTGGACCTGGAGACTGAGCTTACAGAAGAAGAGCCAGCACTGTCGCCTCCAGTGTCCCAGAAAAATGTACCGTCAAGCCCTCTGACACAGACTGAGATCAGCAAACCTACACGGAAACGCCTGAGACAAGCCTCTAAAACTGGCAGCAGGTAAAGAAAAGCAGTGGTTTGGGAAAGCTCTGATTAGTTTGGAATTGAAAAGGAAAAATGCCACAGAATAAATGTAATAAAGTTTTGTCAAATTGCTGATAATAGCTGGTTAATACTTTTTTTCTAGCACTTAAATGGTTCAAATGTAAAGTAAGCCATTTTAATCCGGCACACTTATGCTTTAGCTAAATGAAACACAGCAAGGATTATTAGATTTTTTTGAGGATGAAGCTAAAGGTGGAGTGAAGGTAAAGGTGCATTTTGGATGTTCTGTTCAAAGTCATTCTCAGTAACGTCTTACTCCACCTTTTAAAAGTAATGTGTTGTACCGCACCTAATTTTTTTATTTTTTTTTTTTGACACGTAGAACCTCAACAACCGTCACAGAATTGTCACAAGAGGATGAACCCCCTCCTTCTCCAGCTGACAACGAAATTCATTTACAAAACACCAAAAGCTCAATCTACAGGTATGTCTGAATGTGCAGTATCACCTCACATAAAGCTGCCATGCAAAGGTCGCATTGACTGAAAATATTCCATCATAGATGGATTTTTGTTAAAGATGACAGAAAATTCTGAACGCCATCTGTCATTTTGACAGATTCAAATATGCTGGTCTGGCTCTCTTGAACAAGGCACCAAACAGTCCATAACAGCATCCTACCTGTGTAGAACCCCACAGCGCCACCGTTGACATCTACACTGAATACAACACTATTACTTCTGTCAAATGACTCACAGTTCACCTGTAGTAGTCAATGGCAAGTGTCCATTATTAATCAGTCATTGTCAACTCTTGTCTTGTTGTTTAGCTGACTTCAGCCCAAATTATATGCTACTTTACTAGCGCAAAATGTCAAGACAGCCGAGTCTCCTTAGTCATTTGAAAAAGTCCAGTAAATGTGATGGCATGCATAAACACGGTGAAAAAAAGGGACTGATGGGAGGGACAAGCAGGTAATGCGCCAGTTCTTATGGCATTTGTCGTGCTATAGATATGCATTTTCTACCTTTTGTGTGTTATTCATGGCATTTGATGGCAGGTCAATTTGTTCCAAGAACTCTGGTTCACATAACCCTAACCTTCAGTGCGTGGTATTTGACACGGTGGGAACATACACATGGAAAGCTTATAATGCGTACAGATAAGTATATTTATGCAAGTCATGATATCCTCATTGAGATGTTTTTGAACATTAAATACAATATGTCTCATTATCATTAAAATTTTTTTATTTGAAATGATGGATACTAATGTGTTACGACGGAATTTTTACGACCGTCCATCAAAATGACAGAAAATAAAAATGTCTAGCGCAACTTCTGCTGCCATGTATAGTGTAATTAGTTTATTATGTTAAGATAGAGTTGACACCATGAGACTTCCCCTTTTCTCAATGCAGAAAGTCCATCAGGTCAAGCGAGTCATCAGTCAGTGAAGAAGAACCAATGGAGTCTTCCTCCCATAAAAAACGGGCCAGGGGTCCTCCTAGCAAGTAAGTCCAAGTACCAGATTCAATTAATCCCAATATGCTTATAAGAATTGAAGACGTGTGACAAATCTTTGTGTGCTTACACAGGGATCCAAGTGATACAATTGACACCTGCGACTCAGATTCATCCAATCTGTCACCGATGAAGTCTGTCCCCAGAAAGAGCTCCACTCCTCACAAAGGGACAGGTCAAGACTCTCATCCATCCTTTTCCAAATGGTTAGTAAAGACTAGACCAGCATCTGAGAATACTTTGATTTATCTCATATATTTTCATTTAATTGTTTTACTGTATGTCTGACTGTGGTGAGAGTTCAAAGGGCTTGTATTGTCTTAACAAAGTCTGAGTCAAAAGAAGAGTAAATTTACAGTTGTTTCACCAAAAAAATGCAAATCCTGATTCTGAGAAGGTGAAACCAAAGAATGTTTATGGATAACATTTCAAGCTGAAGGTGAACTTCTGCTAGAATATAAATGTTTTCTCTCATATGAAAATATTTCTTTTTTTTTTTACAGGAAAGTGCTGATGAATACAGCAAAGGAGACTAAGGAAACATGGAGTGATGAAGATTCACTTTGTGGTGCCAAGAGGAGCAGTGGTAATATGCCATCATCTTTCTAACTGCCTGGTTCAATCTGGTTTTTTTTTTGTTTGATCTTGTGTAGTTAAATGTCTTTATCACTCCCAAAGGGTCACAGGATGAGAGCACCAGTTCATATTCAGGCAGCAAGAAAAAGGTAATGCACACAATTAAACACTCAAGAATATTTATAAGCACACACTCCCTCCTCAGTTGCATGGCCTCTGAACAACACCTTTTGATGTGTGAACTGCAAGTGCGGTAAAATACTCATTAGTGTGTTGCTATTGTTACAGATGTGGACTGAGACTGAGACACAGAAACTGAGAGAAGGAGTCAAAAAATTTGGAGAGGGCAACTGGAATAAGATTAAGTCATACTACAAGTTCCACAATCGAACAAATGTCAATCTGAAGGACAGATGGAGAACTATGAAGAAGCTGAAAATGGTCTGAGTTTTCCAAGTTCCCAGACGTCTGTCACAAGAATGGAACTCTACTTTTTTAAACCTTCAGATTGGTCTTTGATCCTTTTTAATGATACTGTATGAAGTATATTGATTTTACAGGATAAATCCTTTTGCTCTGTACATTTCTTTGCCTCTTTTCCCATTTAGTTCATTATGTTTTAAGACATTGTGGGGTTAAGTTCATAATCTGCTCTTGTTCAATAAATTTTCCATGGTCACTTTGTACAAGAATCGTCTCTGGGTGGTTATGGGGAAGAAAAAAAAAAAAGAGTATTTTCACTACAGTTAAAAATAAGATACACAAAGAAAGCAAGGATTTATTTGAAAAATTGCAGGACATTTACAACAAAGAAGTCCTCTTCATTATGAAAAATTTAATATAAGGCCAGAGCACAGATATGTTGATGGTGATCGCTGTTAAGAGTTTCTGGTCTGTGCAGATCTATTTTTGCCAGTTAAATGTACAAGCACTGTGCCCTTCGGCCAGCTACTTAACAGGACCACAACCCTCTGTATGTTATTTTACAAGTGAACAGACTGTCAGCTGTTATAAATGACTATGCATCCAGGCAGTCTCAGTGTCCTTTGGGGCAGAGACACTGCTTCACAAGGAGAAAAAAAAAAGTCCAGTTTTTGATGCTTCTTTATGTCAATGTATCCTCACTCCTAATAAACTCCCCCACGTCCGCTTGGTGGAACACAACGATAGCCATAGGGTCCACTCGCCGACACTCCTGGGTCGACTTTGCTGCTACTCCAAATCCCTAAGAAACAAAACAATATGGTCAAAACTTCCCACAGAAGAAAAAATACAATCAACCTGTGATAAACTGGTGTAGCAGTATTAAGAGTAAGGTGTTTATTTACATTCATACAGTGGTGCAGTTCAAATAATTACGCAATAGGAGGGTAATAATGTTTGTATACTACTAGCTACATTCTGGGTTATCTTTACTACATTAGCAGGGAACAGTTAAAGGCACACATAGCATCATGACAGCAAGACTTACAAGGGGCACATCAGCCATGGAGTAGACCACAACACCCTGGTACTGGTTGGTGTTCTCTGTGATTCTCCCAAGTCCAGATTTAAGCACGTGGTTTCCGTAGAGGAAAGACTGCTCTGCTCCAGGTTTCACCCACACTTTAAACTGATAGAACAAGAGACTTCTAAGTTAGTCATTCATGCACAGGAGTATATTTTGTATGATATCAAAGTTGTGCAAACCAATACATCAGATGACCTAGAACACAGGTTTCATTTTCCTTATTGGACAAATTGCTCACACACTGCCACATCATCGCATAGCTAAAACAGTTTTTAGCTCCAATACGTAGCAAATTAAAATATTGTACACAGCTAGAAATTACACAACACTGTACCATATAGAGGCAACATCTTTTGGCTCTGCATACGCTACGTAATAACAGGACTTTATGACAAAAATGACATCCACAATGAGTCTTCTGAGACACTAGCCACTTTTACGCAGAGATCCCAGAAAAAAGGCGAGATGGTGATCCCACTTTTTTTCCCACCACTGACCGATTTCCACAGCCAAGCCAAAGGAGTAACAGCTGAGACAGACTGGACTTTTACACAGCAGACCTGCGTTCCAGAATCAAAGGGGTAGTGGCACAGTGCAGCGTATAGTGTGCATATGGAGACACTGGCATGGACTCTGGGCAGCTACATGCTACAAGTCCCGCAGCTTCATGCCACGGGTGAAAATGGCATGTAGCCGCAGCACCAGTGGTACATAACCGCGGCACTCGCAGCATCCATGGCACGAAGCCGCGGCAGCCGTCCCGGGTGCCGCAGGATCCATACCAGTGCGCCCGCTGTCTCTCAGGCGCAGGGGTCACCGCCATCAAAACATCACACTTTGGTTGCGGAATGAGAGGTGTTCCTTTTACATAGTGTTCGGGAATCATGATTCCACCTTTATCACAGCTCTGTTACTACCTCCAGAGGCGTTACAACGCCACAATAAAGGTGGGACCAAATGATCCCACCATTTCGTTGACACAAACGTCGTTCCAGAATAAAGGCAAAATATTTCCGTAACAGAAGTGCTGTGTAAAAGGAGCTACTGTGAATATAGTAACAATCATCATGAGACAGGACTCACCACATAGTCAAGATTTTGGTTTTTGAAGCAGAACCAACGTATAGGTTTCATATGTGAAGTATCTATCCTGGTCAGCCCACTTGAAATATTTAAACAAATAATGTAAACAGGAGATCAAGTATTGAGTATCCAAAGCCTGAGAAAGTTGGCAGCACCTGACTCAAATGCAGATTCTAGTATGTAAACCAACAGAAATAACTGAATTATAGAGTGTTGTTACAGTACTAGCCTCACACAGCAGGGTTTGGAGCATTTACAGACTTACAGGTTTTAGTTCATCCAGGAATGGGATGAACTTCAGAATTGAACACGAAAACACAAATAAGAGCTGCAGTCACCTTTGCATATGGTGCCAGGAAATCCAGAGCTGTAATGTGAAGGCGAAACTTCTGGGTCTTCGTGAACTTTCCAAAACAGGTTCCCACCGACACAAGCTTGTCCCGAGAAATATTTGTGGCCAACTTCAGAATTTTTTCACTGGGGATAAAATATGACAATCAGTTATTAATTGTATTTAAAAAAAAAAGACCAATCTGACAAATGTAGATAACAAATTTGATTGAATTGCATTACAATTATCAAAACACTGAAGGAGTAAATGTTCCATGAAGTTTTCTTTTTTGTTGATATCAATATTCTAAAAGACAGGGAAACATTTTTCACTTTATGTAACCTCAAAAGTAAATTAAAAAAAAGAGGTAATTCAGGCTCTGGTGACAAAACTGTGGACAACCCAGCCCCATTCATATTCCCATCAGTGCATAGGGTGGACTAACCGCAGTCTGTAGCTTGTGATCTACATTGCACATTAGTGATTTTTGGCGCTTTTGCTTTAAAATTAAACTTCCAATCCTGATTTTCAAGGAAGAACTTCAATGAAACACTGACAATAATGAATGATGACTACTGTTAATGTTTACGCTACCAGGGTTAAACTGATATTTTAAGCCTTTTAAGCCCTATTACAAAGAAAACACTGCTTAGAAATGTAACAAGAGAAGTGATTAACAATACAGAGTAAGGGCTAATCTTGTACCTATTTTCAGAAGTATAATTTCTAACACTGTTCAGAAGAAAGTAGTCCAGGTTTACCTCATATAGTACACACGGTCATTATGGAGCCTGAAACAGTAAGTACCATCGGGTCGATCCACTAAAAGTTTGATGTTTTCACCGATGCTGGAAGGGAAAGACATGGAACCCATATCGCATTAAACCATCGAGCATGTTTATCCTTTCAGTGCCATTTATACGTGTTCGTGCTAGCTACCGTTCTATCCAGTCCACTTACTATTTCGACAGCTTCTCAAACATCGTTTTCGTCTCCTCGTCTGTCAGCGGACGCATCTTGAGTGTTTAGAAATCTACTGTAAATCTAACTACAATGTTCAATCCCTCATGAAAATCCTGAAAACGTGGGTCTGGGTCAACACGGAAGTAGTCACGACTGGAACCGGAAGTTAAGTGACGTATTCGGGGAGCGCAGTTCCGGGTTTTTGCATTCTTTAGCTCTCTGTCGAACGTACGTTTTCTCTCCGACAAACCGGACGACATCAGGTAAGCTATTTCCCCCAGATTTTGAATTATGCTCGCAAAACACACTAACAACATAGTATGCAAATAGATACGTAAACATTATTTTGCTTAACATTCTTTTTTTTGGAGCGGTGAAGTCCCACTTTCGAAAACGGTCTAAGTTAGCCTGGTTAGCTAGCTGTCAGTGAAAAAAACACCGAGCTGCCGCTATTAACAAGCTAGTTTATGTCAGCAAGAGGGCTAAGCTAAATGTGTTAGCATCGAAAAATGCTAATCCTGGGTCGCTGCAAGCATTGACCAAACCCTGCTCAACAGATCAGTTTTAGTAACAGTTGAAACACTGACATGCGAACGTTTATCGAAATGAATTGCACGCATTTCTGACTTGATTTCGGACTGTGCGCGTGTTTGAAGGGACGATTTTTGCCGCAGCGGTGCGAAGTTACATAACGTTCATTTGTTTGTAAATACTGATTACCTCCGTGTAATCCGAGATCAGAGGTAGAGTATCTAATCCTGTAAGGATTTCAATAGGCATTAAGATCAACATTAAACAACGTCTCATTTGTGGCACCTAATTTTAGATTCACCTGTAGTGAGTTCACAGTTCAATGTCATCTGCAGGAAATGTATCATGTCAGCGCTGTTTGCATTTGGCCCAAGATGTAGACTGTCTGTCCCCTCCTGCCTTTCAGCAGTAATGACAGAAAATACCTTGATCAGTTTTTATTAACCTTTTTTTGCACATACCACAGCAAAGCCCATGCAACTGTCTGATCTTTTTTTTTTTAATGCCCGCTTGCTCTTTGCATTTCCCTGCTACTGTTGAGCACTCCCTTTAACCCTAACAATTTATGTGCCACCTTTTTTTTTTTTACTAACATGACCCAAGGTCCTTAACACAACATAACGAGCACAATAGATATATTCACTATAAATACAGAAATGGATAATGATACTTAAAATTTTGTTTAAAAAAAGTGCAGTGTTGAAAGTAGATGACAGTCTACATATATTTTTCAAGGAATTAACAATGATCAGTGCTCAAGTATAAGAATATACTCTGCAACATTATCCCAAATAAACATCATGATTTAAAGATATTAAACTTCTTTTTTTAAAGCAAATATGGTTATGTTATCAAGCTCTTTTGTCATCTTGTGTTCCCTTTTTTCTTGACCATATGTCTCTAATGTCAAAAAGTCTTTCCAATGAAGTAAGATCAGTGCTCATAATCAAACACTGACGTTCACTACCAGAGATTCCCCATAAATGACAAACAAATGAACTTAATGACGTGGATGACCAATATGTAAAAAAAAAAATAAGTGGGTGCTCAGGAACTAAGTGACACACATACACACGCTGACTCATGTTCTTTTTATTTTCTTTGTTCTAACAGTAATATGGATTTTACACAAGTTCTGTAAACTGAAATGTTGACATGCATTTATAAATACCTGTATTGAATTACAGTGATCCTCATTAGAGATGTAACTATACCTGGTTAGGTGTGACTCCTGTTAAAAAGGATGCTGTAACTGAAGGCTCACGCATGCTAAACAAACAGTCTCCTTAAGCCAACCAGCATCAACCACAGATCTTATAGAAAAAACAAAGTGTAGACATAATGGCTAATTATGATGTAACTGCTATTTTTAAATGTCTACATGAGATTAAGAATTTTTTTCCATGCAACTTTCCAGTGTCCACAGGTGTGTGCTCTGTGCTGGAAGAGCACTGTTTGTGCCCACAGCACACCCCCCCAAAAAAACAGTAGTGGGTGTTTGCCATCAGCTTCCGGTGTGTGTTTGAGGCTCTGGTAACAGTGAACAGGAAGACAGACGGAGAGACGTCTAAGTTGAGAGAGGAAACTGCTGTGGCTTCGTCTGCCTCAGAATGACTGAGTTCTGGGTTTGTTTCAGCTGCTGCATTGCAGAGCAGCCACAGCCTGTGAGTATGAAGTGAACCTGGATGACACAATCTTTTGTTTGATTTATATGCTAGTGGTCTTGTTTCAAAAGGGTGTGGAAGACAAATAGTATCAGCATAATGTGGTTTATGTCATCACCTAGCAAAAATATCTTCCTTTTTTCTTGTTGTTGTTTTGTGTATGTTCTGTTTAAAAACAATTCCTATTGTTTAAACATTTTTTTCTGCATTATTGCTGTAAAAAAATCAATAAAAAATAACTGTGGATTTGTTAAACCTGATGATAATAGATGTATTCTGTTTGTCATTGATTATCTGTTAAAGCAGTCCTCAGTTAACTTGATTTCTAATACTGCACTTATTTTTATTCAGTGTGGATGACACTGAATGAGGCACTGTTTTGCCTCTTTTTAGTTACTCAGTCTGTATCCTCACAGATAAGAAAGTAGACTTCTCACTTTCAGCTTCACAGCACAGGATCATTACATAAATGAAGTTTCAAAAGAAACAAACTTCTGAAACATCTTGAACCTTCATGTAGTTTTTAACTGATATATATTCTTGATTTTCAGAAACGGCGGCGACGAATCGACCGCTCAATGATTGGGGAGCCAACAAACTTTGTTCACACCACACATGTAGGCTCAGGGGACATGGGCCTGGCGTCAGTAAGTTTTGGTTCTCTCTGCAGAATGTGTAACTTCAGAAATGTATGGTTTTAAGTCATTAACCAAATAAACTCCTGTGCTTGTAGGTGGACCTTGTTCAAGCCCAAATGAAATCGAAAGGGGGCTACGCGCACGGAGGGTCTGAAGGTTCGCAGTTGTAACGAGGTAACACATTTTCATCCTTTTGTGGAAATGACTGGTATTCATTTATGGGCATTTCACTTTTTCGCACCTGCACAAGCTAAATTTAGAGCTGTTGTACACCAAAGCCAAAGGCCCTGGTGTGTGTTCAGGTGTTATTGGATTAAAATGGGCTCTTGGTGCTCATTGGTTTTGTCCACCGTGAACACAGAAACCACAGAATCAGGCTGCAAGAAGGTTGTTTAAAACATGAAAGTTGAATGAACACTTAATGTGTTTAATCTTATTAGCGCAACAACTGCATAAATTTAAAGGCTAATACACAATGGTCTTAGTGGGGTGACGCTTTGTAATTGTTGATCTAGGAATGCAAGTATGTGGACATAAATAGACTTCAGAGAGGGAATTTTTAGCTCATGCAGCGTACTGAAATGAAATTACACACCAAACCAATAGTCTCATATTGAAACACTTCACTGTTGAGATATTTACTTACCCTTACTCTAGCAATATTACAAAGATATTTCCAAAGAAATGGAAGTTTGTCTGTCTTCTGTTTTGTCACACATCGCATAAATGAATGGTTATAATTGATATTATCAGAACTCATAGTGTATATATCACAAAAAGGTTATAATTAGTATTCTGAGAACTCGATGTTATTCATGAGGGGAAAAAACAGTATAGAAATAGGAAGACTCCAGTTGACACGTCCAACTTCCTGACTTCAGCCCACACATACCATGTCATAACAGACGGCAGCAAATTAGACAACACTGCTGCAGAATCAGTCAGTGCCTAAAAGATCTGGTGAAATGCCCTCATCTTTGTACAGGGGAATTCAATTGCATTTAAATGTCCTCTTTAACGTGATTAGCTTTGTTATATTGAAAACTCACTTGGTATTCCTTGTGACAGTAACTGAGCTGTCAGTAAGATGATTGTTTCTGGTTCTTTTTTTAACATTTGCCTGTCTAGGACAGTGAGTGTCCTCCCTAATTTGGCTTTCCACTGGCCTCAGGCCTGTGGTTAAATGTTCATGTTGCTCTGTTCCTTGTTTGTAAACCCTCATTGGATGTTGCCATGGTCATTTGCATGTGTTGTTTTTTTTGGGGGTTCTGCTGTGGTTGGCCTTTAAATTGCAGACATATTTGAGAAGCCATTAAAGGATCAGACTCAGCAGCTTGGATCCCACAGTCAGAAAAAAAATATTTCAATGATGTCTTAACTGATGAACTGACTGACCTCTGACCTCAGTTCTGAAAAGCGACTGCAGATCCTAACATGTTCCACTTCTTTTCTCCACAGCCCTTCACAGTCTTGTGGATACTACTGTTGTTGTTAAGAGG
>JAPTMW010000018.1:17258446-17269081 GCA_029822955.1 Ostorhinchus angustatus | reverse complement strand
TTTGACATTTGACAGGACTAATAAAACCCAAAATGCATTTTATGACTTTTCCTCATGACCCAAAATTATGCAAAAAATGACACTTGAACTTTTGAAAAAATTACTTTGCGCATATTTTTCCATGTATATACTATTGCCCAGGTTATTCAAATGTTGTTCTAGTGGTTTATTTATTATCTGCCTTAGAAGTTCAGTTTGAAAACACATACTGATCGAAGTCTGTGCTTTCAGTCTGTATTTATTTTAATGTGTGTCTGAATCTTGTGTATCTTATTTCAAAGTTTTTTTTATCTTTTCTTGCAGATTCAGAGACTGGAAGACCTTCTTCCTCAGATCAAACTCAGGCACAGTGAAAAGCTTAGTCAGGTATTTTAACTTTTTAAGTATTTGCAAACACATGACAACCATGGCAATTCTGCACAGGCCTTTCTTACAGCAAATGTTGAATTATGTTGATCTTATAATCAGAATTTTTAATGTGATGTACTAGTAAAAATGGTATATTAACCTATTACAGTCTGCATCCTTGGATTCTTCAAACCATGTTGTCTTGGTCTTGTTTTAGGAGATTGAATGTCTCAACCAGAAGTTGAAGTTTCTGCATAAGCGAATGCAGGTCAGACATAAGAAAATACATAGCTTCTGCTTAGGCTACATACCCGTATCTGAGGATCTGTCTATATGTAATATATGCTGTTCTCTGGCTTTGTGAATTTCAGGTCAGTCATGAATCTATAGTGTCCTCCTCTGTTTCAGGTGGCAGATTCTCACAGCTGGAAGGGTGTGTTAACTCGAGCCCCTCTGTGGTAAAACTAGTACTCACCAAGTACTCACATGTGCCTCTAAACAGATAATCTATATTTATCTGAGATATTCTTTTTCTGCTTTGAAGTGTTATGATATTTTTATTTTCTTTAGTACACACAGGATTTCTGTCATGTCAATCCCACCTGGTGCTTTGTCTTTGGTAGACATCCTACTATTTAGACTGTACAGATGCTGCTGGAGTATGTAATGTAAGCTTTTAGAGTGTGTGCCATGAAAAAATGTCATTCAAAATAAAAAATTGATTCTGTTTTTTCACAAGTGTCATTTTACTGCTTTGTTGCTCATGCTGCTACTACATGCACCATCACTTTAACAGTTTTTTTTTTTACTTTGCACATTTTATGGTAGTTTTTATTCTATCCCATTTACATTTTGTATACTTTATTTTATATTTTATCCATTTATCTTTTATGCAACCAAGCCGACCCCTGGGTAACTATATTTTATTCTATCACTGATCAAATGACAGTAAAGCTCAATCTGAGTCTGAAAATCCTTTCCTGAACAGAGGTGGTGGTCTACTACTTCGACACTAGTTTTTAAAAACCTACAACACCATTTTAAACAGAGTTACGAAACAGTTTTCAACAAACAACCCTCTACACTGGATTCACCTGAGAGCAAACAAACCCCCCTGAAGGACTTGGACTATGACTCACCCCCCCTCAACAACCCTGAAACCCAGGGCCACCCCCTCTATGACCCAAACATTTAAGGTCATTAACATATGAAAGAACAACAACAGTTGGTAGCTTGGTTTGAGATGCCAGTCTGAAACAATGAATTGATTAAAAGTGAGAGATCAACAGTGTCAAATGTGAAAATTCACAGGACAGGGTTGGAAGTTCACTTTTTTTTGGGATAGACACAGAATAAAAGGGTGACCTGAAATGTATTTTTTTTCTATTTATATAGATGGCTACTGATGGCTACACCTCCACCTCTTCTAGGGCCATCACAGCAAAAAACATTATATCTAAAAATAAAAATGTCCTTGTGTGAGACTGATTTAGTCATGCAAGTTTCTAACAAAACCAAAATATCAGTATCTGTGGTTTGAGTCCAGATTTTGATCAGGTCTAACTCAGGTGATAAGCTGCAAACATTGATATGAATAATACCAAGACCTGACCTGGATTGATATTCATGCAGTGCGCAACAAAAAAGAATGTCTGGATAGAGCCTGACACTTCACCAGCAGCAGCAGCAGCACATAAGCATCAATGCTTAAGGGTTACTATAGATGAAACCAATGTTCTGATTAGCTTGCAATGACAAAAACGTATAGGTCAACGGACTGTACGTTTGATTTTCATGATTTAAAATCTTTTTTCAAGTTAGTAATAGAAGAAATAATGTTTCCGCCCGGTTTCGAACCGGGGACCTTTCGCGTGTGAGGCGAACGTGATAACCACTACACTACGGAAACTGGTAACATACGGGTACTAGGCCTGCTGAATCATAGAATACATATTTGTAGTATTTTTATGGATGTTTTTTCTCCTTTCACTGGATAACTACATAACTATAACATGACTTCCACAGTTTTGAAGTTAAAGGGCCGGTGCAGGAGGTAGATGACAGGGTTTGTCTGAGTACTCCTCAGTCGGAACTGAATTCATTTCACTACAAGCTTTTCTTACTCAGCTACACTCCTTTCCCATTCTTAGAATTGTTTGCTGACCTCGACCGAATCTTGCACTTTAAAAGTTGCTGGTGTCCTAAACCACATAATTGTTATCGTTAACCTGTTTTTCTTCACCGTGTGTGCTGCTGACCTCTTGGCCAGGTCGCACTTGTAAAAGAGATCTTAACCTCAATAGGACAATATCTGGTTAAAAAAAGTTTAATTAAATAAAATAAATCAATAAATGCGTAAACAAACAGTGTATTTAATATGGTGGCTCTATTGACCTGTGTGGTCGTCTGCAGTAGTTTCTGTAATGCTCTCATTATCACATACACCGAAAGGTCCTGGTTCGAGACCTAGCAGCGCCACATAATCACTTAAAATAGTTCTAAGTATGGGTAAAAAAAAACAGAAAAATGCGGATCCGTTTGTTAGATCACATTTTCAGCCTTTTCTATCTTTAATTTTCTATAATGAACTACTAAAAAAATTTAATTTGCACAGGCTACTGAAATGCCCCTACTAAAGTATCTGAAATAAACATTCAGTTCAATTAAGCAAAATACAGTGTAATCGCTGTGTATTTCACTGACAAATACATGTATGGGAATCTTAATGCTGTAAGTCATCACGAGTTAATATAGGCTGGTTGTGTATAGTAGCTGTACATTTGCACTGTATATATTTGAACTTTTTTTTCTATCTTGGTTTTTTTTTTATCTATCTATACTTGTTTTTATATATCAGGCATTTTGTGGACAGCAAAGCAGGAATTTCATCGTACAGGGAACATGTTTGTTCACTGTGCATATGATAATAAATGAGAAAAGCACATGGACGAAAATGTACCTTTATTTTGTTTATGGTATTTATTATTATTATTATTATTATTATTATTATTATTATTATTATTATTATTATTATTATTATTTGTGCTCTTGGTACAGATGTAGTCATCAGAAATGTTGCTTTTTTTTTATTCCAAGCAATTTCGGTGCAATTTTCTTTGAAGTAAATGCTCTACTGAACATTTGTGTAGAACATCAGAAATCCCGTTAACTGCGGTCATTGGTACTGACCACCAGGGGGCGGTAATGTTTATACAAGCCGCTCTGCAACCGAACCTCCACCGAATCAAAACAAGCAGAAGAAGACGGCGTACGTTAGCCACACATGAAAGACTTCGAAATGTTTTGTTTTTAGATATTAAATGTAGTTAACAGCACTATTTATCTGTCCAGTCTAGAGTTGTTGTTGTTAGACTTGTTGCTCTTGTAGTTACCGTTACAACCCGATAAAACACAGGCTTTTCTTTGTATTTTCAATTAGCTTAAAGTTAGCCTGCTAGCTTAGCTGCAACCAAAACTGTTCGAAGTCCATGATCTGAAGTCAGTCTAAATGCCTGTGAAAAGGGCTCTGGTGCAGTGTGCTGTGCTGTCGCTACAAGATGCCTGTGTACTTTATCCGTATTGTAAAGGCTGCTTCTCAAAGAAAGACCCCGAACCGCTGGACCCGACTAGGTAAAGAAAGAATATCTGAAATTGGAGTATTCATAATGTAAAACAGCAAAGCAGAGGTAAATAGTTCAGAGTTAAGCTTTAGATGCAGTTAATTGTCTCAGTTTTGAGTGTAATCAAATTTCTTTTGGAAGGTCCCATGGAGACACAAGATCTCTTCTTATTTTCCTGGTCGAAATCAGAATCAGTGTCAGATATTTTAATGATCCGTGAGGGAAATTAAGGTTATTACACCAGCTCCATTCAAGATCAGAAATATAAAATATCAGCATGCAAAGACTTACAATAAAGTAGAATAAAGGTTTAAAATATGACTTAGAACAGAATAATACAGGTAGAATAAAGCCAAAAGAGAGGTAAATAGACCATACCAAAGACTCAACCTACAGAGATTATTTAAGGCAGTAAGATATTTGTCTTTTTGCATTTTATAAAATACATGTACGTAGTTATTTAAAGTAGAAGTCCAGTTTTTGAAGGTAATGATGAAGCTGTGTGCATGTAAAGTACATTGTAGTGATCTGGTACAGATACACCATTTGTTTGGAGAAGAACATCTACCATCACACAATATCAGGTCCTATTTTAATTTGGAAATATAAAATAAAAACCATGAGGATTTTCATTGATATTGAAAATTACATCAACACTCTGAAACTGTAGGATTTGTGCTCAAATTGACACTGCTTTAGCTACATATAAAATGGATGAGAAATGTGAACATTTGACACATTTGTTTTGGTTGTTGGATTTAGGGTGGGTTTTTTTAACTGGTGTTGAATGTAGAGGGGGGTCAGTTACACTATGTAAGTGATACATTAAAATGATATCCGTATCTTATTGGATCTAGTTTTCCATTCCATTCTTTAGATAACTTTGAATGTTTAGTCCTTCTCCAATTGGCTTATTGATGTGTGTTTATCACAGATTGACCTGTTTCAAGTGTGGGTACAGCTGTCTCAGGGAGCAGGTGGATTACAGATACCGTCTCTCAGTGAAGGTGGCCCGGAATACATGCATATTTGGAGTAACAGTGTTTGGGACCTGCTTGAACCCATTCTTTGGCATTCATGCAAGTGGCTTACAGAGGCGAGTACTGTTTTATGGTTGTTAACTTGATGAACCAGGCTGTGCTTTTTCAATTTATGTTGTTTAAAATCTAAGTGTTAACATCATTCTCATTCTTTAACAAATAGGCTACCGTACATTAAATTCAGGTATCATTTGCAGTCTGACACTGGACATAGTCCTTGAATTCTCAATAAAACAGGAAACCAGATGGTATATATGCTGGAACTATTGATTTTGAATAGGTTACGTATATCTATTTACTTAGTTAAAATATTATAAGTAGTCTAACTGTTGTAATTAATACATTGCATTTTTACTAGTTTGATTACTTTTCTTACAAATGTTTTAATAGAGGCAATATGAGAACATTCTCAAAACTATCTAAACAAACAGTGAACTGCAAATGTATAGCGTTGCTGTTCTAATTATGTGACCGGCATCCAGCTGGTCACATAATATGGCATAGTCGTCTGTTTTACCCCAAATAATATGAAGGGGATATAACCCATTTGTAATCACCAACAATGTTATTAGTAACCTAACTCAAACATAATTACATATTTTGTTTCTCATTTCTGTGGGTACATTTGTTATTTGATTATGTAACTAGTTAATCTGTAACACTAGAGTTAATGGTGGTCTGCAATTCCTTGTAAAACATGGGGACTTTGGAAATAGTAGCTTAGGCAGGACTAATTGTGTTTCCATAAAATATTTTCAAAGATGGATAGTCACATGATCAATTTAAACAAACATGAAAATTGGAATCATGTCCATAAACTGATTTGAAACAAATAATTTGTCCACATTGTGTTATTAACAGGTGGTACTGTAGGCTACATTAGAATAAGGTTCTAATAAAACAGTAGAAGTAGAAGCCAAGCATTGTGTTGATGGTTTTCATCTAAAATGGCTGTGGCGACATTTTTCTTGGATGAGACGATGGAATAATTTAGTCACCACATCAGTCCACAGAACCTGTTGTACTAAACATATTTGCACATGGTCACAATGTCAGGGGAGACACAGCAAATAGATAATCAGTCAGCTGATCAATCATGTGAGTGAAGTGTACATGTCAGAATTTATTTGAAAATGGAGTTTCCATTTCCTCTTTGTGCATTTACGCTTTTGTGAATAACTGCAAAATCCATCTCAGGGGAGCAGAAAAAAAAATCTTTATTTGAAAAATTATTTTAACATTTTTTCAGTTTCCACAAACATTTTCTAGTGCCAAAATTCTAAATGCACACTAAACATGTTCGTGGAAATACACTTACATACTATAAAACCTCCAACAGGAAATACATCTGTATTCCCTTTTTCATCATTGTAAATATGGTCTATCTAAATGGTCCAGTCTGTATTCATTTGTTGTCATTTTATAGGTTGGTGGAGGACTTGAGTGGACCAGTAGAAGTATCAACAAGATCCACGTTGTTGCTGAAGGCTGTCCAAGACTGTTTTATTGGCAGACATTTCGTCTTTGGTATAAAGGTGCATTTGCAATTGTTTATGAAATGTCTGTTACATAGTTTGTGAGGGGTACTTAAAAAAATTTGATACAGATTTTTAAGAGCCACTTAATATATACAGTAGCAAAGACTGAAAATGTTTTTGTATTTCAGAGAGATTTAGAATTTTTTAATGTGTTTTTAGACAGTTTAGTCTCTCAGCAAATGGAAAGTGACATTTTGATCAAATCTCAAATGTGTCTCATAATTGCAAAAATAGCTTTAGGTTCAGATGTTACTGTATATAATTACATCTTAAAGAAAATTTCAGCTTAAGTACTTCATAATATGTCATTTATGGTATTTAATTTATATGCCCTTTAATTCCAGCCTCTGTGGATTTGGTTGTTTTATAGGTAACTGACACAGAAAATGGTCCTTGGTTGGAGGGAACTAAAGTCTCCAGCAGTAACAACACGGCCCAGTTTATTGCGAGTCAGATGATTCTTCCTACCAGATGTCTGGAGGGCTGCACAGTGGTCAGTTATTATCGGGCTCTTGTTCAGAAAGCTGCAGAATATGAGTTAGAATCAACAGATCCATGCAGAACCCCCAGACTCCCAGCAACACCCCTGATGCTGGTTCCACATCATTCATCAAACAGTAATTTGTATAATGCAACACTGTGTGCCTCTGGATATCTTTCTCAATCGCTGCAAAGGTATGAAAATAATTCATTCTGTTAGCTACTTTTCATTACTTCATGAGGAAGCTTTTAGACATTAAAGCTTCTTCATGAAATAGTAAAGAGTCAGTTTGCTGGAAAAATTATTGAAACTTATTTACAGTTTTTTTTTTTTTTTTTTGCTCAGATCACAGCAGCAAGACTCTGTGCTTAGTCCCACCCCACCTTGGCAACAATCACTGGGACTAGTTACTTCATCAGCAGAGCAGGAGAAAAGCAGTGGTACCCAGGACAATGATGATGAGTACAGCAGAATCATCAGTGACACAAAAACACTACATCATTCTCAGAGTCTCAGTGCAAAAAATGGAACAGTGGAGAGAAAACTGTCCTGTCCATTTTCTTCGCAGAGCAGTTTTTCTAATAATCCATCTTTTGCTCAATACCAGTTTTCATATTTGGAAAAAGCTGCTGGAGACACTCCTGTGCTCCCTTGTTTGAGTCCCTCCCAGCCTGGCCACGCAATGGCTTTACAACTAAGCTCCAAGGCAAAGGGGTTTTCTGCACAAGAGCTCACCCAAAACATTCTGACAAACTCCTTAGCTTTGGAAGATTTGCCTTTCTCTGAGAGTCTGACCGAATTTTTGTGTGAGGAAGACAAAGGTTCTGAAAAAACAGAGAAAAATCACAAAGAATCAAGAAGGTTTTTGGATATCACTAATAGAGCAGCAGTGAATAAAGGTGGTGAAAGGCATGATTTATCTGAGGTGGCCTGTTATGACACTGATGAATGTGTCAACACGAGCCAAACCAGTGATGTCCGCCTCCATCAGTGTGATCAACAGGATGCGAAGGCTGATTCTGAAAACAACGAAGAACATAGTGTCTATAATTGTTCAGCTGACCTATTCAGTTGCTCATCAGACATGGATAGGAGCACAAAGATGCACGACAGCATGCCTTTAGAGCATATGAGGATCACGTCTAGTGTGATCAGAAATACAGAGACACTGCATACAAATTCATCTGCTGAAGTCCGCTCACTGCGCTGTAAATCAGACAAAGAATACCCAAAGAATGGAACGGCTCATGTCACACATTCAACACCAGACAAACAGAATCTGAAAAGGACTAAATGCAATACAACAGACAGTTTTGACACTCAAGATTATTTGCAGGCTCTTGAGTTCATCCCTCCGTCTCAGTCTACACCTGTTGTAAAAGTATCTGTGATGTCTGGATCACGTGAAAAACCACAAAAAATGTACTCTCCCATTCGCGAAGTAAACTGTGTCGGTTCAAACACCCTGACAACACCTTTGAAAGAGAATGTTAAGTCTAGTACGACATACTGGAGACACAGCAACACATTTACCCCAAAAAGGAGTTTCTGGAAATCGGACGAGCATAAACCCCACCTTCAGGCTCAGCAGCAGCTCAGGTTCCGGAGAGGGGCTCTAAACACGGAGTCAAAGAGAAGAACAAACCAAAAAGATGAATCAGATGTTCGTGATGTTTCTGTTTGTGACTATGAAGACAAAGAAATGATTGTCCCTCCTACACCTGCTGCTAAAACACATGTCAACACAAAGATCCAAAGAAGCAAGCACGCTAATACGAGTAGTTTTACATGGGGAGGGCAGGAGGCAGAAGAGAAAAAAAAGTGTTGTAAAAGAAAACTGTTGGAACAAACTGTCAGAACAGAGAGCGATGACATAGAAATAGAAAGTAATGTCTGTGGTCTGCCATGTAATGGTGAGATATCAGAATTTGATTTCACAACAGCTGGCAAGGAAGTTTTGGAAGGATGCAACAGTGACCTCTTAGGTGATGAAAATGAGGCATGTAATTGGTCTAGAGATTTGTTCTCTGATTAAGTCTGAGAACTTTACAGATTGTACCAAGTGTGAATTGTTTTCAGTGCATCTTTCGATAAGAATCTTAGTTAATCTTGTGATGCTGCTGGATCTAAAAGAAGTGCACATTAAGTAATGCTTCTGCTAGAAATAAGGCTGTTAAAATATTTTATAGGAAGGCCTGTAATATGTCTGGACTGCACATGTTATCACTTACTTATTTTAAGCTTTTATGAAGCAGAATGTTCACCATTTCTTATTTATGCACATTTGCTCTGCCATATTTACCACGTCCACGTACCTCGCTGTCATATCTGGAATCATTTATAATCATGTGTTTGACCTTGGCTTTGCAAGCTCTTGAATTCTGTTTGAAGTGCAGTTTTTAAAGCCAAGGAAAACTACAATTAAAGCATACAGTGAAAAAGATTATCTGGAAACAATTTGGAGAACCCCAAAGCTTTGTACAGTGAAAAATGCATCAACATGTAAAACCAAACCAAAGAGTTAGAGGTGAAATCTGCACTCTTGTGGTTCCTGGTGGTACAGAATGAAATGGCTGCATAATATGGGGCACTTTAATAAACAGTGATTTGTTTCATACTTGTTATGCATTCTTAACCTTTTTTAACTGTTACAAATGAAGGCTTTTGTTGTAAGACATGAAAAACTCAAAATGTAGTGAATACCTAAAAAAAAATATAGGCAGGTAGAAAATACAAAGATAGAGAGAGGTGCATACATGGAGCAAGTGTCTTCAGATGGAGTTGAGCCAATAATATTGTACTTTTATGGCATGCATTTTAACTCAGGCCACAATGATGTTTAATTTTCACTTCAGTGCGCAACAGAATCTAGTTAACCCACAACTGTGCTGCGAGTTCATTGACTGTATGTACAGTGTTACTCTCAAGAGAAGAGAATAACTGCTTCTAAATATGTGTTGTGGAGATAAAATGGTGGGCATACATGACATCGTGATGTGTATGTAAATCTGTAACTTGATCGAACAGAACAACTGCAGCTTTGTACTGTATGTGTTGGAGAAGCAGAACTGGAAGGTCAGAGTGTGATGGCTTTGAGGACACATTTCTCTGTGCACTGTTCTGACTATAATCATCCTCTGATTGCTTTAATATTTGAGGAAAAATCATTAATAATGACTGCTGCAATGGATCAGAAAGTGCATAAAGTAATGTTAGAGGCATGTAGAAAAATCTTGTGCTGAAAATATCTCATGGCACGTAAAATAAGACATCACACGTAATTCAAGATTTTTTTTGCTTAATTCAAGCAAAAAAAATCTGCCAATGGAACAAGTGAAAATTAGATTTCTTGAAATAAGATTTTCCAGCTATATTGTCTAAAATTAAGTTCTTATATCTCACTGAAAAGTTACTCTTTAGGTGATTTTGTCTTATTTTACATGTGATGAGATATTTTTTACTAGAAATGAGAAAAATACACTTGGTAAGATTTAGATTTTTGCAGTGTAAGAACATGGAATTTTAAAAAATGCTGAAGAGACTAACTGCGGGTATATACAATATAGAGGATGGGAGTCAGAAAGGCCCAGACACTGATTATGAAAAAT
>JAPTMW010000018.1:17112717-17122834 GCA_029822955.1 Ostorhinchus angustatus | reverse complement strand
CTGTTCGATTTTGCTGAACAGAATTGTGGGTAGTAGTCTGAAAAACGATGCCTTCAGGTACCATTAAATCGCAGTAAATATGAACTTTTCTCAAAGTCCCCGATCAACAAAGTAAATTGTCTATCAAATTCTGACGTTTATTTAAAATTAAACCTAAAATATAATATATTACATTGAATTTGTGTAATTTCTAGTTTTTAGGTTCTGGTATTCGAAATGCATCTCCTTCGTGTTTTCATGGTGGTCGGGGTCAGGACTTTTCCCACACACACTGTGAACGTACCAGAGGAAAATGGCGGCGCCCTGCAGAAGGATGGCGAGTCGTCCTGTCATGCAGTTTCTGTCCTCTTTTTCCCGGACAGCGGTCGCGAAAACGGGATTCCGTCAGTTTTCCAGCAGTTCTGCTTGTCGTGTGACTTTACAGACCCAACATGTAGTGGAAAAAGTGAGTTCTCCGTATACTTTAGTGGCAGCGGTGTGTCTGCAGAGGCTGCCGGTTATATCAGCGGACTTCAGCCCCTTAGAGCAGCGGTTCAGGGACTTGATGCTCCAGGTGAGTTGGGCTACAATAAGTTCACCAGATCGAAGTTTACAGTGAAAGAGAGAGGAAAAACATACTGTTAGATAGCTACAGGTGTTCATATGAAATAAAACAATTCCAACCTGTCACCAGTGTAGCAGTAGTTTTCAGATACTTTTAAGTGTAATTGTAGTAATGTGAAAATACTCCACTCTAAGTAAAATACTTGCATAAAAAGTTCTACTTCCTTAAGTCTTCACAGCAAAATGTATCTTGGGATTGAAGTAAAAGTACTCCTTAGTGCCCCTGACTTAACTATCACTATCCATAGCATCACCTCAAGGGGTGCAAACATTTAGACAGTGGCACTAGATACATCACATGGATAATAGGAAAGGAAAGATGAAAAACAATACGCAATAACAATACGCTATATTTTAAACACTTGTTACTTGATTCATTGTGTAAAATCTTTATTGTAACTGTAAAGCTGACAAATACAAGTACTACCCTTACTCCTCAAAGTATTGGAGCAGAAGTATAAAACAAATACCTACAAACCACTTTTACTAAGGTGGCTACAGAGACAGGTTCTGTTAACTAAGTGTGACAAGTAATTAAAAATGTAGGAAACAGCAGCTGTGATCCTAAAGCTCTCTGTAAAACATTGATTTAACAGCTGGTTTGTTGTAATTTTCATCCATTTAATTGTTTGCAAATGGTGAAATCAGCTGTATTAAATTGTGTTGTAAGCTGTTATTAAGTAACATGATATGGAGTAGATGAAAACAATGATGCTGGTAACATCAGATGAAATCCTAAAAGGTGTGATGGAGAGCTGCTACCGCTTTGTTTCAGATGGAACTGGAGAAGAGTGTCCTGTCAGACCACGAGCTGCGGCTAGTGGAGGACGCCGAGAGACTGAGACGCAAACTAGCAGACGACTACGACTTGGATGAAGACGATATTCAGGATGGCCAGGACATCGTGTTGGCGCAGGACCTGGAGGACGCCTGGGAGCAGAAGCTGAAGACCTTCCAGCCAGCACCAAGGGTCAGAGGTCAGTATGAGGATGGACTAAAGGTTTCACTAGTAAGGGAACACAAATATACAGCACATGGTGAAATTGGTACAGCTTGGTGCTCTAATTATGCACTTACATTATTATTCAGCTTTTTGTCTTGTTCCCATCAGTAATAGAGGAAAACAGGATGCAAAAGAACATCAGATCACTGTGTGGCAGCACAGACTGTCAGTTTTGCTCTCATGTTTCATTTTTGAGGAATGCAATTTCTGTCTGGAGGCATCTCATATGCCTGAGTTGAAGTTAAATTACCAGGGAGGAGAGATACTTGTATCACTTTCACTGCAGGATCCTGATGTTTTCTTTGACATCCAGGCAATCTGTCTGCTTCAGCACTCCAAATTAGCATTTTATTTCCTGTCACATGCTTCAAAGGGTTCTGTGAATTTTGCTCATGCAGAGACATAATTGTTCCTGAAGCAGACTGACTGTTCTGTCTGTCATTCAGCTGATGTAGATGAGAACCTGAACTCTGTGGAGCGCTGCTTGGCTGACTCGCTGGTTCTTCTGGCCGAGCAGCAGGTCGCTGGTGAGAAGATCTGGCTGCTGCCTCATACTCAGTGGCAGAAAGGAGAAACGCTGCGGCAGACGGCGGAGAGAGCCCTCGCCTCCCTTCCAGGTGACGTCGCAATTAGTTTAGATTTGAAATGAAATTAGAAGAAAATAGGATGAGACGTCAGGTTTTCGGGCTGTTTTTCCCAAACTGGAGTCAGCAAGAGACCTTCATTGTTTCAAGCAACATTAGTTTATATCACATTTAAAGGCTCTATGTGTAGATTTTTCTGTGAAAGAAGTGTCTTTCATATTTTGCTGAAGTTTCATGTGTAGGAAACATTTTTAGTTGATTTCTACTAATTATAGAAATCATGGTTATTCCCCCCAAAAGATGGATTTCTGACCTATTCCTAGGTTTAGAACTGATATGCACTTGTTTTATTATTACAGTGTTCAATTCCTAGTAGTGCTGTTTTATTTTTTTTTATTTTGATAAGTTGTAATTTTTTCAATATAAATACTCTACACATCAGTATTTGTATTTGTATTTTAGGAGAAATGCCATTTACCAATCTACAGCAAACATATGTTAACTTTACTCCTAAACATGCTAAACAAGTTGTAAAACTGGTGTTGTTAAAATTTTTTATAACTTGAATTAAGAAGAATGAACATCTTTGGTATTTTTATGTTCCATTATATATATGTTTATTATATGAAAAATTGGAACATGACAGGCCCAAAAGGTGCAATAAAATGGTCCTCTCAATACATCAGAGTGAAAAAATGGCTTAAAAAAATACTATTGACTGGGGAAATAACCATTCAATATTTAGCATTTGGCTAAAATAATTAGTTTAAAATAGTTATCCATTGTCACCTATGTGCAGACATGAGGATGGTATTGATCCTCTCGTGTAAATCTTAGCCTACAGTCACGTAAAAAAAATAATTAGACCATCAAAAGTAATCAAAAACAATAGTTATGCAATCAAGTACTAACTCTTGTATGTATCATGTGACTAAAACAGACAGAATAGGAAACATGGAATGACTAAAACCACAGTTTTTTTTCAGTACAATGCCATAGATATTGATGTAACAACTTAAATGATTTTGGTTATTGTCAAGAAAACTATGGAAAATGGATACATATCAGCTCTGAAATTAAACTCTTATTGGCTATTTTTGTTGTTATCGTGTCCAAACAAATGTACCTTTAGTTGTTCCAGGCATTAAAATTAACAAGAAATTGAAGAAAACAAGGATGGTCTAATAATTTTTTCTGCGACTGTATTTCTCTAACTGCCAATTTTTCAAAAAAACAGTCATCTGATCATATCTAAACTTGGATGCCACTGCATTAATTGATTTTAACCCACAGCAAGGAAGATAAAGCTCCTTAAAGCCACTAGTTTCGAGTTCATTTACATGTGTCTGGAGCTACATATTGTTGAAATCATATTCTCCAGCTGTAAGAGAACATACTGTTTGGTGCAGACCCTAAGAAAATTAATTTCATTTGATTTTTTTCTAGTGGATATGAAATTAAAAATTACCTTTCCTTTTAAAAATCATGATTCAATCACAGTATGTGTCAAAGTGATTGCAGTATTTATGAGCTTTGGGAATAATTATTGCACCACTGTGATGAAATAGTGAAAAATCTGCATTGAAAATGTGACTAGAATAAATATGACTTATAAATCTATCAGGCTTCCCAAATGAGAGTCAAAATATAGTGAAACACTCATGAAATGTTTGCTTTACGTATTAATAAAGAAATAAGCTGTATTTAAATGAATGACCATTAAAAAGCCATTTTTCTCCATAACAAGAAACATATTCAAGAATAGATGAAAAAGTCGTTAGATAGAAAATTATAGACGTCTAATAAAAATTGATATATGTCAGAAATGAGATGGTGTAATTATCCCTCACATGACACATATTTCACTCAGACTTTTGCCTGTTCATAAAGTTAAATCAAGCACTGAAACATTTAAATAAAACGTCAGTCACAGAGTATGTTAAAGCGTTTCACAACATTGCTCATGAACTCTTAATATTCCAGCCCCATCAATTACTCTCCATTAAGGCTTTCTGTTCCACATTAACATGTGCCAGTTGGTTCTATTTTAAGCATCTTACAGTAGCTGGAGTTGATCCATTTTTAATATAGCCGGACGCTGCAGAAATTCCCTAACGCGACTGTGTGTGTGTGTGTGTGCGCGCTTTTATCCGTATTTTGAGCCAACTGAGACTATGTGATTTAGATGACATGAGATTAGATTAAAACTTAATGGAGATAATTGTGTTGTTGCCGCAGCAGAGGATGAGAAACTGCATTAGGATAATTTAAGACTCAATTATACCAGTCAAAGAATGATAATTCGGGATAATAATGTATAAATACAATGGATACAGCTGCAGCAGGATAACATCAGACACATGACAACAACTGCATTTGACCGTGCGGTGATGTTTACCCACAGATGCTTTTCCTCCCACAGCAGCTGGTTTTAAGGCAACTTTCCTGGGCAACGCCCCCTGCGGCGTGTACAAGTACAAACTGCCCAAAGCTGCTCGGACGGATAGCTCCGTTGGGACAAAGGTGTTCTTCTTCAAAGCCGTTCTGTCCGACAGCAGTCCGTCCACAGCACCAAACAAGTCTATCATGTGGCTGAAGAAAAGCGAACTGGAGCGCTACCTGAAACCAGCGTACTTCACGAAGGTCAACCGCTTCATCCTCAGCCTGTGAAGACGCAACCGGAACGCTGATTGATAGAAGAATATTTATGAAACCCAGAAAATCATCCTTCTGTCTATTGTCATGTATTATAAATTGTAATTTTCATTCAGTTTTTGAACATGTCGTTACACAAATAAATGTTTTTTCAACTCATATTGTGTTCATCATGGGTATTAATTTGGCTAGATCTTCAGCTTTGCCCTTTGCACTGTTTAAGTCCAGATCCTGCTCACTGCTCTTGCACAGTATCAACATTTATTTATTATTTATAGTGCTGTTTCAACCCCTTAAACGCTTCTAACAACAATGCTCTTAAACAGACAGTGCTCTGTTTGGATGATATTCACAAGTATAGGACAAATACTCACCTGTGGGAGTGTCTTAGTGATTCTGTATTGTATGTAGCACATTTTATTCTATATTTCCTTATATTCCACATACTAGTGAAGGAAAAAAACATACATGTGTACCACAACAAATAACCTAGAGACCTAGAACTATTTTTTTGGTGACTTCCAAATAAATTTCCCACAGCATCCAGTCTTTCCTAAATGGTTTATCACCTCGTAATATTTTATACTCTGGATTGTTCTGTGAAAATCAAGATCTATTTTAGTTTATTTATTTTTTTATTTTATTTACTGATCATGTAGATGTTCTCAAAAGCTCAGTAAATTCCACTGGTGGGCCGTCAGGGCCTGTAAGGCCTTCTCTGCTGGCCTAAATAAATATCTGAATCACAGTGATGTTAATTATATTTTGTCCATAAATGCTTATTAAATAATTCCAAATGGTCTGTTTGCTTCCTTTCTTTGCTTTTCCCCTGGTTGTGCTGCTTCCACACCTGTTTTCATATTAAAGCATTTAACCAATCACATTTCAGCCCTTATTTGTTGCCAGGCAGGGTCAAAGTTACAGAAGTCTTCCTGGATGCCTTCACTCTAACTTCTGCGGGCCCTCTAGTAAAAATAAGAGATTCAACTGTTGCTTCAACCAATCAGATTTTGAGTTGGCGACACTAAGGCCCTCCAGCAGGCGTACGGTGACGTCAGCGTATTCCCAGCCTCTGATTGGATAATCAGAGTGTAGGAGCCAAAGCTAGCAAACTGTATGTTTAGAGCTGCACGAACAGAAATACAGTTGTGTTGATTTAACAGGTCTTTTATCAACCCACAATGGCTGAAGGAGGAGGAGAAATGTATTTGGTTGCAGATTTGTCAAATCCACTTTCATGACAGACTTTTCAAGAAAAGCTGGACATCGTTAATAAGGTCAGGCAGTTCCGAAGCTAGCAAGTCTGACAACCAGGAAATGGATTTGACGACACTTTCAGTCCACGAACTACGAACTGTACGGACCTGTACGACAGAGGAACTGAACTGTTTTTGAGGACAGAAAGGAGGATGGATTTTGTGTACAAACAATCAGAATTTTTGGTGAGTAAAGTGTTGCTATTTCTTAAATAATATTGGGAGTTTATGAGGTTATTATCGATGCTTTATGTGTGACTTGTGGTTTGCTAAACGCATTTATTGTGGCTACAGGAGTTATCTATCTGCATGCAACCGCTCATTATCCTGCATTTTTGCATAAGATGGTTTTTTATTGCCATAAAATAGTTACTGAGGGGAGGATAGATTCAGATGGAGCACTACTGAAGGCCTCGGTATGAAATGCACAGCCCGCCAATTCTGAGGTTACACAGAGAAAAGTGAACCGAAGGTAGATGTTCTCAACAATATATCATGAATCCAATGCAAAAACAAGCATCTACAACCACTGCAATTTGTCAAACTATATATGTAATTTGGTGATTCAGTGTTGCAGAACACTACAGAGCTTCTGAACGTCCAAATGAGTCACATGTAATACCAATGAAAAGCTGAGAAACTGCACTTGACCTGAATCATTTAAATATATTGGTAGGATTAGTGGTTAAAAAGCGAAACATTCTTGATCAATGGATGCTTTTGGTTGCTGTTTAAGTCAATTGAAATGTAATAAGTCAATTAAGATTTAAATTTGCACTTTTTGGTTACATAGTTTAACCAGGGAAGTAGAGCTGAAAAGTCCTAAAACCATATATTGAATACTGTGCAGAAACATACAGCAATAGGACAAAAAGGCATTGTTGTCTGATGACATCCAAGGTTCCTCAATTCTGTTCAGTATTTCTTATGTAGCCCAGTATCGCAAGGCAGATGGGCTTAAAGGGTTTTACAGTCTGTACAATATACTGCACCTCTGTGCTTAGACCCTTGGTTTGATTGAAGAAAAAGTCCCCCAATAAACTCCTTTACCAGGGAAAAATAGTAGGAACCTCAAGATGAGCCTCTGGAGAGAGGTCCATCTCAGTGCATTTGGATTTATAAATATCTAACCAATCTGAAAAGAATTTATTCAATCATAAACCCATTGTCATCACCAACATTTCAACATTAAGTAACTGTATTGTCTTTAAGCACAATAAATGTATACATTTACATTTATTCTGTAACTTAAGGTGACTACTTACATTCCAACACTGCACATAATAACTCATTATCATAATTATCTTCAGAAATTACATTCCTTGACCTAGCAGTATGTGTTCAGGTCTTCTCTGTTTTTTTGTTCATTTATACGAGTACACACACCATGAACCTGTGCATGTAGGATGGGCAGACCATTGTCTATTTAAGATCACTGTTGTGGAAAATGTTCCTTTTACTCTTGACAAAGTTCTAGCTGGAGGCCAAAACATTAGTAGTGAGGGTCGCAGGATCTTTCATTTAAGATTGAAGTGAATGTCTCGCTGCACCCTCACCCGCAGTTGTGAATATTAGTTATGTCTTCTACCGAAAAACAGATTTGAATTTGAGAAAGGGTAGTAAGCAAGAGTTTTGTTTGTTATAACTTGAGCAGATAATGAGTACACAAACAGCTGAGCTCTGTGGAGTGTGGCACAGCTTGCTGTTTTGAGTGCACACTAGAAGATGAACTGTGTGGGCTTGGGAGGCCTGTTGGAAGTAAACTGTTGACCCTCAGCAGGCAGATCCTCACAGAGCTCCAGTAGGTGGCAGTGTTTGCACACCAGCCACAGAGGAGGACTGTGATAAGCTGTATAATTATGGCTGTGTGCTGACCTCAGAGCGGCACTGCAGAGAGAGCTTTTCTGATCAACTTGGCTTCCTCTTATTCATACTGAAAATATCCATCATGCCAGGATAATGTTCCATCGGAATAGCTATGATAATTCGTCGTAGGTAAGAGCATTGTGATGTTCCCGACCCATTTTTTGCCTGAGATCAGCCTGTTATTTCGGTTCATGTCTGCAGAGACAAAGAGTTATTAATGTTGTAGAATTTCCCATCTTTATACTTCAGGCTGTGTTGAAAGGCTGCAGTCTGTGCTGTTTGTGAGATTGGCTGAGTGCAGTGCAGCCCTCCTCTTTCAGTTGGATGTGAAGGTCAGGGTGAGCTGATGAAGGCCATTTCAGCCTGTTTGGTTTGCACACAAATCCAGGGCCCACTGTTCTCCTGGCCAACAGTGGCTGCCTGACACCCTGGGTCCTGTTCTGGTACCTGATGTTAAATTCGAGGCAGTTACAGATACAAAAAGAGCAACATTCACAGCTTTCATCTCCATGGGAAGTCTGATGAAAGCGTCTTTACTAGTTGGTAGAGAAAGGGCCTTAGAGAAATTGACTTTGGATCCAGTAGGTTGTGAGAACCAAGTCACTCTACTCTTGCCTGGAAAACAAATTGTGCTGTAAAGGCATTCGTCCACACTAATAAAAAAGCATTTGGAGACATTTTTTTCTTTGCATTTGTTATTTCCTTGGGGAAATAATAACATCAATAAGTGTTTGGTTTTCATAACAGACCTCACAGTTTTTTAAAATATCTATATATTGTCCTCTACCACCCACAGTTCCAATGGCCACAAAAATTGTCTTGTTTCAGTGAAGATGTATTATTTGTAAAAAAGAAACAAACACTGAATGTTTCAAACATCTACTATTATAAAGATATAAGTTATATGATGGTATATGAGGAAATGTCAATTTGTTACCATGGAATTAGTTGTATTACATTAACATATATATGGTGGAAATCATATTGATATAATTTTCCATATATTTTCATAGATCATAATCAATGCAGAAATGGTTGAAACTTGATATTTTTTTTCCAATAAAGCACATCTAAGATGTAATCAGTAAGAGCTGATGTCAACAGGGTTATTCTCTCAGACTTGACAAAGCTCTTCTTAATACTTTGAAGATACCATCCAGCTGTTCACAGCATTCAAAATAACATGAGTTCCAAATACTTATCTATTTGGTGCAATTATCTTTGAAAATTCAAGTCCTCATCTCTGAAGTGCCTTTTTTGTTGCTAACTCCCTGTGAGCCAATGAAGTGGAAAGACAAACTATGCAAAAACACATTAGCATTAAAATTATTATTTTTTAAAACTATACCATAATCAAACCAAGTAGCAGAGATAGTGCAGGTAGTTTCAATACCTTCTTCAATAAACATAATAACACACTGTATACTGACTTACAGAGTGCTCTACCAAACAGCTGAGCAGGACATTAAAGGTTAAGTGAAGCACTAACCCACTTCATGATCTTCTTGGAGTTCTCAACTGAAAACAGATGTAGAGGAATGCTTTTCAGGCAGCTCACAGTGTGCATTAAAGGTGCAATGTGTAACATTTGTACTCGCTTGTTATGTTTGTGTTGTCCTGTGGCATTGGCGAAGCTAATGGCAACTGGTGTTACAGAAGTGTTTTAAACTTTCTTCATAATATGTTCCATATTGCTTTTTTTTCAATGCTGGGAACTGTTGTCCCAAGGTCTTCAAAGTATGGAAGTAAATCTGTGCCATCAGATACTGAATAGTTGTATTTCACAATAATTTTTTGAATAGTTGTATTTTGTAATTTAAAATTTTTATAGTTGATATTTTTTTTGGCAGTAGTTGAATGTCCAACTTTTATTACACATAGTTTGAAAATCTGAATTCAATTATTTAAAAAAAGTTTTTTAATTCAGTATTCTCAAATACAATGCATTTCAAATACAGTATAAAAAAATTTCAATATAGCACAGACATCTTGACCAGGCAAAACCAATGGAGTAACAAGCCACTTGATCCAACTTTCACCCAATCATACATCTTGCCACAGATCACATGACGCTCAGGTCACGGCGCAGGCGCAGCGGTTCACATGCTTGACGCATCGACTGCTGCTGCTCATTGGAGTGATGTGCCTAC
>JAPTMW010000018.1:16853614-16867411 GCA_029822955.1 Ostorhinchus angustatus | reverse complement strand
ATCAAAGGTAATGACTGGATGCAGTATGTATAGGGGAAATTGTCTCAAATCAACATATAAATGAAATGTTCAGTTTTTCTTGAGGCGCGCCAACAGTATTTTCATGCTAAATCCGTACATACGCATGTTGAACCTTATCCAGTACAAATCGTTTTTTCCCCCTTCTCTTTGTAAGGTGTCAGACGCATATGTTTCGCTAACAAGAAGGCTATTTCATTCATCACAAAAGAAAAAGAAAGAGATGGGGACAATTTGTAGAGATAGAAAACTAGAGCGGGGGCTCCTAGCGGGAGCTGTGGGAGGATTGGCCAGCGAGAGAAAACTGCCAAGTCCAGATAATAGTTTTCCAGTTCTCTCACATTAGAGATTCATCACAAGAGGCATCACTGTTTGAAGAGGATAAGATAAGGCCTTGCTGTGATACTTGAAGAAAAAAAACGGTTCTCTGAGAGCAGCTGAGGCATTTGACAGGTTTTGCGTAAGTCTCGCTCTGACTGCAGGTGTGGGTTTGTTTGCAGAATCCAATCAGCGTTTCCACCTCTGGTGATGACGTTTGGCCTCATTTTGTTTTCATCTTTTTTTGTACCGTCGAGAGCCTTTTTGTACGGAGATGCAGAAGTACCACCATCTGTATAGTCATTACTGTGCTGTCAATTGGTAAATGTTTCTAACCTGCATTTAGAAAACAGCTTCACCACTGTGCAAACCTTTCTACCTCTGCTTTGAAGTCAATCATTCATTTCAGCTCCTACAATTTAATGCAGTCACAAACTGAACAGAGAGGAAAAAACGTATTTCATAAGAGACAGGTGGAAAATGTTTGTCTGATTATGCGGTATTATCTGACGTGAATAGCTTGAATGTTCCATCCACCTACACGTACATACATACGTACATACATATGTACATTCATACATGCTTACATTTGTCCACCTACATAGTTTTGTGCATGATTTCATTCATTGCATCTCATTATGGTATTTGTGCTCCTATGGCAGTCATTTTGCAGATAGTATTCTTTCAATGCCAGTTAAAATTGGTAGTCCTTTATTTGCCTTTGAAAAGCAGAGGCTTTTCCAAAACTATTGTAGTCTTGGCTTCTTTAATGTCAACTCTTTCTTCAGTCAAAGAGATTTATATAGACTTGTAAAACTGCCATCTGTTTATCTGCAAACAAACTGAGGGTTCCACACTCTAAAATGGTTTACTGTCTATACCCTTTGCCAAACACTGCTTGAAGTTTATCATTTAATATCGTTAAAATCTTGATCACGCTGCCTATAAATTCGGTCTTCATATATCTAAGGATTTCTCGCCGTGTTTTAAAAAGCATCACTGTGTTATTTATTTATTTTGTTTTTATCGGATGAATCGATTACTCATAAAAAAATATGTCACCTTGTTTAAATATTACAGATTTGACTGAACATACACAGCAAACAAAATAAAGCTAAGGGCATAGAAAATAAATTGCTTTCTAGTTTTGGACTTCTTTCCTGCATTACCAAAACAAAGGGTCTGTCAGTACAGGGTATGTTATTTTGAGATGCACTGGGAAAGAACACAAGAAAAACAAAGCTGTTAAAACCATCCAGCAACAACCAAGCTCTGTTTCACCTGCCATCACATTCAAGAATTTGCTAGAAACTCTGGGTCAATATGAGTAACAACCACTTCTTTAAGAAGTTGTTTAAGGAGTTTTCTTCCCCTCAAATTTTAAAACAGCCCAGCTCCGTTTTAGGATTATTGATCTTTGGATACCTTCAACCACACATTTTTATATGAAACCTGCCAACTAGCTGATGCTGCCAAAAAAACCTGTTTTAAACACAAACGTTTCCAAGGTCTGTTTAGGTGACTTGTGTGGGTTGCAAAGTGTCCCCTGGTTCAGACATGGAGCATTACAGGATTACATAAAATCAGTGTTTTCTCTCCCTCTTAAAACTCCTGTGCAGCCCACATATGTGTGCGATTGTGGCCAACATCTAAATCAAATCCAGCTTAAAATATCGCCCTTATAATCATTACATAAGTCTTTTGAATTGGAATTAATAGCTTCTTTTGCCCAGTATTGCACCAAAACTGTTAACTAAAATGATCACTTCCTTCTCAAGTGAGTCACTGCTAAGTTATTGGAGATGAACCCACTGCATGAAAACCTTGTTTTCCTTTAGCTCATTGCATTTAACACAAGGGTACTTGATTGTCAATGGAGAATGCAATCATCATTTGTGTAGAGAAACTTCTTTTGCTAACCATATTGTACAGCGTGTTTATAGCTCCAACTCTGAAGGTTTGTTTGTGGATGAATCATTTCATAAACGGCATAATTGCAGTAAAAAAAGTAGAATCAAACCGTTACATGTCTCAAGTGCAGAACAGTGAGCAGGACTCTACACAATGGGACAATTATTGGCATCTTATCTACAGAAATGAAGCATTTTTCTTCGTATCTTGTTTATTGGAATCGCACTCGTATATTGGACTTTAGAATTTTGATCTACCGGAGTGATATTGTTTGATTAATATCTTTTGGGAAAGTAACATTATTGGCAGGTTCTGAGCTTTTCTGAGCCCAGCCAGGAGAACCAAGCCAAAGGGTTTTGTTTGGCCATCTATTCTGGCTTGTGAGTTGGATGTACAGAGCGGTGTAATACTCAGACCACATACCCACCTTCTCTGCCACTGAAGCACTCTTACCTCTGCACTACCGTACATTAATATTATACTATATGTTTTTTTCATTTCCTCCACACCTCCCTCTTGTTCTGTCTTTGTTCTCTTTTCTGCTGTGAGGTTTTGATGTCTGTGTTTGTGATGCCCAGCTCACCTGTATCTGTTTGTCATCTTCATTCATTGTTTCAGTCACCTTGATATTTTGTTTTTATATTATTGTGTTGGTTTTTTTTCTGCTTTTTTTTTTTATTCTTTAGGGTGAGATGTTTTTACATGCCTGTTGGGTTTTTGTTGTGTGATCTGCAGTTTTCTGTGGGTTGTATCATCTGAAAGCACAAACTATATGTAAACGTCACTTAGCCTCAGTTCACTGCTTATGAAAAAATGCCTCAGAGCTTTACACCTATCTGACATCAGCTTGGAATATTTCTTTGATAGCAATGTAGTTCCAAACCAAAAATAAAAGCATCGTATACTCACCACAGTAACGCTGCAGTTCTACATATCGCATGTTCTTAGATGTAATGCTTGAACTTAAGCAGCATGTGACACTGTGTAATTTGGAGTAAATGTAAGTTCAAAGAAAAAGCAAATGAGATAATTGGAATGGAGCATTTGATGTATTAAGCTGTGATATCTAGCCCTGTTTTACCGAGTTTAGAAGCTGCTCAGAATGGTATGAAGCAGCAGAATACTAGATTAGAATGTGTTGCCTACTCAGCCACTGTCGCAACCTTTATTTTAAAGAAGAATGGCCGCCGTGCAAGTTCAAACTTGTTGCAAGAAAGAAGCAGCAAAGATATTCTTGATGGCTGCCACTAGTTTCATCGGAGACCTTTTTGGATTCATAAATTAATTACTAGGCTGTCTTTGGCTGTAAAATGACTTGGAACTGAAGTGGCTATGGGGTTCAGGTGATCATGACAACTCTTAAAACCCATATTGTGTCTCCAGTCTCATGCTGTGTCAGTGTCACCACCGCTAACGTTGTTTAACCACCCAGGATGGAGTTGCTAACACACGTCTTGCCAGTTGCACGTCGCCATGCAGACCCCCTGCCGCCTCTGCATTGCGAGGCTCACCTCAGGCAGTGCACGATGGGCTCCTCTGTTATAAGCATATCATCAAGTTTGCATGAGCCTGTCTTTGTGGAAAGTAGGTCATGGCTGCCATCTGAGAATTAGGAGGAGAGAGCGGCGGTTCGTTCAGATCCTCCGCATGCAGGGATGCTGTGAGAAGTCCCGGCCATGTGACTGACCCAGCTTCTCCCACGCCCCCACCACCTCAACTCCTGCATCTGCAGGCAGCCCTTGCGCCTTAAAGATGCATACTAATGAAGCACCTACCCCCCCCCCCTTTTAACAATCAAAAGATGCATTGAGGATTGAGGGGTGAAAAATACTGAAGGCTCTGCTGTTTCAGCCAGGATTAGAAAAACCCTTTAAAGCCTTGCAGTGGCATTCCAGAGGCTTTCTGTTGACATTTAGTTGAGCTTCTTCTTTTATACAGCAGATTATGAATCAGTGTCGCTACTGTGGGCAACAGTTTATCATGTCAAATTTAGGAGATGGAAGCAAGCAGAAAAAATAATATATCTACCTATTTTAACTCCAATTTGTTACATGCTTATATGAAAACCAAAATAAATCCGACCGAAATGTTCTTGTTGCGCATAGTTAATCAATTTACATCTGTTTACATGCATTGCCTTTTTTATTTATAGTGTGTTACGGCGTTGCTCACAAATAAGGAACAATTACTGAGCACCTGCTGACGTTAGATATCTGCTGGTGAACGCACAGACACAGACAGTTTTAGTTTTAATCAGGTAGCATAAGCTTTACTGAGGGTTTATTACAGATAATCACGTTTAAACATGGTAACTGTAGGCTTAGTGAAGTCACACTGAAGAAGCATTATAGCTAATTCCCCTTTCTGTATGATATTGATAGGTGATTCATATTAGCGTGAGGAATCTGTGTGATGGCGGCGGCTTGGAAACGCTCTCGCTCAATCTCTTCACATCTCCTCGCCTTCGTGTGTTTCTTTTCGTCGGCCCACCTCTCACGAACACTATTAATTTCCTCAGAGTGAATGCTTTGCCAGGTGAGGGTTTACATTTGACCTCCACAGCGTTTATCTCAGCTGATAGACCTCCAGCAGATACCTCAGACATAAAACCCCGGCTTACTTTTTACTCCCCCAGCCCCTAATAAACCTCCCTATTAGCATTCATTTTGTATGTTTTTCATCTAAAAAAACATCAATCATCATGTATTATCAAGTGGGATGAGTCACCCCACTGTCCTCCATGTCAGCGATGACAGGCAGCACTGTGTGAATAATGCAGCTCTCTCAGTTCTCACTTAGGTTCAGCCATGTTCTCCTACACGGTCTGCATATTGATGGATGCTATTCATTGCTATTGTCTCCTCCTGTTTGAAAGAGCAAATGCTTATTTTTCCAACAAGATCTTACATTCTAGTGATTCCTTCACACCCCATTTTTCTCAACTTCCAGAATATACTACACTAAGATATTATTATTATTATCTTTATTGTTAATTTTAACATTTTTCTCACGAGGGCACATCCACTTTCAGCTCTGAACAAGAAAAACACGTATTTAGAAAATTGAAAATGCAGCTTTTGGCATTTCTTTATTCAGCACATTATCCAGATAAAAGCATGCTGAACTGCCCTTTCCTGTCCTCCTCCGTCCATCAGTTATCTATTTGTACAAGCGGGTGAGATCTCTTTGAGGCAATATGTGCACTGATGTTTGGATGGTAAACACTCATCATGAATTAATGTCTCCACAATCCAGGCTGTTTAGATTCAACCGCCAGCACCATCAGCTGTAAGAGCAGGATAAAGCGCCACGGCACATTCATATTTCTCAGAAAACGGATACATGTGTGTATGTGTATGTGTGTGCGTTTGTGTACTGACCCTGAAAAACACAACAGCCTCTATTTATTGATCACCTCAGATGGCCTGATATCTGTATTCAGTGTATTCTGTGGACTGCTGGTGCGTATTGTACTACATCAAAACATTATAGACCTGGCAGGCCATTCAGTCGTACTCACCGATCATTCTCAGCGAGCCAGTGACTCTAGGTGGCTGTACGGGAGTTGAGAGCACCAGGAGGGTTTTTAAGACCCTGACAGAAACTTGTGTGAAGGCAGATGAGAACACATTAAAAGTAAATGGTCCACTGGGACTCAGCTCTCCTTCCTACTAGCTCTGTGTCAATGCAATGACCTTGGTACTCCAGTCAGAATAGCATAGTCACTCTCCATCTTACTTCATGGAAGGGAAAAAAAAAAAAAACCTCATCTTTGTAAGCACTACATGATATAACTCTCCCTTCTGTTGAATCAAAGCCTTGCATGTCCTTCATCTAACATGCTCTTTTAGTTAAGTCATAGGTGTCATATTACCCTCACTGCCATTACACAAATGTAATATATGCGTTAAGTATATTGAATTTCCTCAGCTGAAATATATGCATATAACCTGAAGCAATATATGTTCAGATATATACAATGGAGCTTTTTAAAAAGTGAATGTGATATAATAGATAATTATATGAGAAATATATAGAGCAAAAACAGTCTTCAGGGCATGTATGTCATAATTATATTTCCAGTTATTATTTACTTTTCACTTTCATAGATGCAGTTCACCCCAGTTAACACAGATACACATCATACATAACAATATATGTCACATATTACTACTGAGCCAATACCTAAAACTGATTAGTTGGAATTAATTTAGGTTTTAGGGATACAGGGACAAAAAAAAAAAAACAAAAAAAAACACATATACGTCTTTTGGATGGTTGTTTGTGTACAGATGTCTCCCAAGCTCACTCTGGCGTCATCATTTTTTTTGTTTTTTGTTTTGTGTTTTGTCCCTGTAGATGAAATTCTGCAGTATGAGACAGCTTATGAAAATCCAATTCTTATGCAGTCTGATTTCCGTTCTCTTTGGTCGGCTCAGGTTCAGAAGCCTTACAAATCTTTCCATCACCTGCCTGGACAGTAGCTATTTCTGATAGCTGTGTTACCTTGAAGTCTCGTGTCCCACTAAAGCTTACTCTGTTACTATGACAACCAGCATCCAATCATTGTTGTCACCGGTTGATCTTGCAGCATGATGCCGTATTTAAAACATAGTCCTCCTACCTCAACAGCTATGTAGGTTAATTATCCCACCCTCTGATCCAACCCACAGGAATAATTTCTAGAATGGGGTTGTGGTTTGAGTTAAATTAAGCACTTTGTCAAGGTTAGGGGACCTTTGTCATGATGGTTTCTATAATAAACATGCCTACAAAAGCAACGTAAAATCGGGGTATTTAAAGATGCTGAAGGACAAAGTGGCCCATCCATTCCCAGCCTCCTCCTTCTCTATGTAGACCTGCTCTACATCACAAGACTCCACAGATTTGTTGAAGCAACTGATTGCTCATTTTTTTTCCTTTTTGTAAAAACTTTCGCGCTGTACAATGGTTCAAGGTCCAAGGCAAGGCAAGTTTATTTGTCTAGCACTATTCATATACTCACACAAAAAGAAAATCACAGAAGAAAAGACATTAAAAAATCACAAAAGGGGTAAAAGACATGAAAATAATCAGAGATAAAATGTGGTTTTTAAAATGCAATAACAGAGTGAGATAAATGCATTAACTATATTAAAACCATACATTAAAATTAACATTAAAATCCAAAAAGTGCATTTAAAAGACAAGATTGAACATAAGTCTTGGAATTAGGGCATCTCAAGGTTCTTTCTTATCCCCTAGGGGCAAATTATTGTACAGCCAGCAGTTACACACATCAAAAACAAAGGACAGACACAATACAAAAACACAAATCACACACTATTCACTATTCAGGAGCCTGAGAGCAACAGGAATAAAAGAGTTATCATACTTATTGGTCCTGCTATGGGTTAGGGCGTACCTGCGACCAGACTGGAGTCAGACCATAGAGGGTGGGCGGGGTCATTCAGGACCTTATGCAGGTGTAAATAAGTCAGGGGTCTTAAAAAGTCTTAAAAGTCTTGAATTTACAAATCAGCATTTAATACCTTAAATTTAATATGGTAGTTCTTAAGTCCTGTTGCCATAAACGTGTTCACTGTATTGTGTTTAAATGTGTCTGTTAAATGTCCAAACTGCAAAGAAAGTAACATTAGTCTAATAAGTTCCACCCATTCCAACCTGACAATTTATACTGAAATTAGGAACTGATTATTGTTAGCTTTGCAGCCCAAGGTGAGGAATGACTCGAAACGATGGCGCTGGACTAAATAAATGGGCGCTTCTATGAAACTGGGTTCATTTTGGTATCTGGCAATTTCCCAGCTTATTAGACCCAATAATAAAAGAGAAATTTAGACATATTTCCCCCCAGGATGTACCTAATTTTGACCTCAGATAAATGCAAAAATATATACTCTTGCTCTGAGCCATCCCAAAATTAATTCATTTTAATAAAATATTGGGAACAAAATTAGGACATGAAAAGCTACTTAGGTGTCAGTGCATTTGATCTGGAAAACAGCGGTTGAAATGGTCTTATATAGACTTTAAATAAAGACACCATTACATTTGATGATTCTAGTGTTTTTTCTAATCCAGACATGAAGGTTTTTCATGAATCTCAGTCTCATTCCAGGTTTCGTGTGTAACCCATCGTGTCCTCTCATGCGGAACCTGCCCATTTCAACACAAATAAATTGTGAATGATTTTGCAACAGCGGCCATTTTTGTGAAACACTCTGCCTTGCATAATTATTTCAATTCCCAAAATGTACCTGTGAGAATAAAGAGATATTAAAAAAAATAGTAGCGCATAATTTTCGTGTCCTATTGACCATGTTACATGTAGATCTTTGTATTAAATATAACGTAAAATAATATAAAAATGTGTTTTATCTGAAAAATCGTTTCTCTTTTATCTCAATAAGTATTTATTTTTTTTAAATAGACCCAAAGTACTTCCAAACTTGCTTCATAACGCTAGTCGACATCTGGTTTGAATTTTTAGCCCCCATGTCCTGTTTTTAGGACCAGATTAATAGAAGCACCCAAATACATTTTCCTAAATTCTAAGAGTCAAGAATTTTTGCTAGTGTGACCATGAAATAGGCTCTGAAATGGACATTAAATTGTGTTCTAAATAGTCTTAAAAAGGTCTTAAATGTAACTTGTAGTAACCCGTAGGAATCCTGGTAAGGTTAGCACTCGAATCAAGACTATCCTGGTTCTGACCTCAGTTTTGTGAAGTTTTTATGTTTTCGTTGTCTCTGTGGGTTGTCTCCATGTTGTCTGGCTTCTTGCCACATTCCCAAGACATGCAGGTTAAAAGGTTAATTTTGTAATTTGCCCCTAGGTGTGACAGTGAATGTTGTTTCTATATGTCAGCTGTGCAGTGAACTTGTGACCTATTCAGGGTGTACTCGCCTGTAGCTATTGTCAGCTGGGATAGACTCCAGCCTCCATCACAGTGGATAGTTAAGATAGAAAATATTATACTTCATTTGTATGTCATAAAATGTTACCGATGATACAGGAAGGGTGTTCCAAGGAGATGAGTATATTTGCTTATGCTATTTTAATATTTGTGTTGATAATCGGGGGACTGTAGAAGTCACTGTGTTGCATACAAATGTCTAAAGTGGACCGGCAGAGTGAGCGTTGGACTGGTGAAGCTCATTGGTCATATTGTTGTCGTCTCTGTGGTTCATGACTCAGATATTTTCCAGGGATTGTGAAAGCACAGACTTCAACAGAAGGAAGTTCATATGGACTTTTAGACTAAATTGACTTGTCTTTTACATGATTAACGCTACCAGGGGGCATGAGTCATTTGCATTAATGACTGAAATTGTCAGTGATGTGAATCCATAAATTAAAATATCGAGCCTCAGCAGAATTTTGCTCCCAGACAGAGGTCACTAACACAGCATCTAGCATTCATTCCCTTTCATTTTTAAGAGCAGATAGTGAAAGAAAATCCCAAGAAATATCAATGAAACACTTCCTTTGCAAAATGTTGCATTACTAAGTCGAAGACAGGCAAACTTTTGACACATTTTGACCTTATACAACCATAATCAGGGCACGGAGGATTTCAAGAAATTTCATCATCCCATATTTTATGCACTTCAGAGGTTTGTGTATAATTTATTAATCACACAAGGTCCCCACATTATATGAGTCAATGTCAACAGAGTCAACAAGAATAAACAACAACAACAACCAGCTCATGTATTATCAGCGGGAGTGGAACCTTACGGAGTCAAACTAATTTAGTTTGGTATTTTGGCAAAAAATTATCTTCTGTGTGGAAAAGTAGTATTGCAGCTTTGACAAGGCTTTGATGGAGAAACTGTCTGGCACGTCAGTCAAGAAAAGTGACTTGCGGCAGCAGCTGTCTGCGTTTGACATTGTGAACTGTGGAGGTTTCTTATTCCAGAGGAAGCCATCACCTGTCAAGCATCACTAATGTGTTTATTGTTAGTGGAAAGAGCAACTTGTTCCCCTCTGGTTACGTTAGAATGGAGGCAGTAGGAGCATCAGTGATTGGATGGATCCTGTATCTGTGTGATGCAGATTTGGCCTCGACTGCAGTGCCTTAATAATGTTATTTTTCCTAAATGTTTGCTAGTGGGTTATTCTATTTACAAAAGAGACGTTGCCTTTTGCAATTATGATGCACACTAAGACTCTGTTTCATGTGTATTCATGTCGACCGGTAAAACACACACCGGTGACAGCCAAACTGCCAAGGTTTTACGTCTTGCGGTAGACTGATGAGGTGACAGGACGTCCTCAGGTTACCTTGTCTGCCTGCGTGGATAAGGAAGAGGCTGGAAAACCCATGCATGTGCGTGTCAAGACAGAGAGAAAATGTTTGTGGGACAGGGAAGTGGTTAGTTAAATGGAGGCAGGAAGAGAAATAGCAAACAAATCAAATATTCAACAACCTTGAGCTCAGACTCTCCTCAGTTCTATCTTTTCTCTTGCTGGTAATTGGTTGACACTATACACTTGTGTGAGCATTGTAGTATATAAGAACTAGATGTTATTGCTTTTCACATCTCACACAGGAAACAAGAAAACACATTTTGGTGGGATTTAACAAGAACCTCCATTTCTGTAGATGTTTATTGAACCGAACGATCGAATTGGAGAAGTGTGTCTTTATAGTGTTTATTGTGCAATAATGAAAGGTGTCAAACCTTGACGGTGTTAACTGCATCTCATCTGTCATCCTTATCTGTGGGTTGTTATCAGGAGTTCACTTTTTGTATTGGTTTTCATCATAGTGGTGGTGTGTATAGTTCTCCACAGCGCTAGTGTCCACAGGTGAAGACTGCTGGATTAAAGGTTGATAGTTTCATCCATTAGTTTACAATTCAATACAGCTTTGTGGAAGAACATGACTCCTAAAGGGTTCACAACCGTACTCAGAATTGTAGCTTTAGTCTGGATCCTAATCATCTCTCCTCAAGGTGAAATATTGAATAAATTCAAGCCTTTGAACAAAAATATAATCTTTGATCTTTTAAGGAAATGACTGTTTTGTCTTGACATTTCTCCTCCTACACCAAAAACAGGACACATTCACTCACTGTCAGCCCTGTTAACCAGAGTCGGTGCTCTCACAAAAATAGCACTGTGTTATTTTGACACCTGGTTAAATATCACTGCGGTTGAATCTAATTCCAGCTGTGAGCTTCGTTCCTTTGTTGCAGGTGTACAATTCTTTCTATTAAAGTCCTTCGTCAACACCGAAATGCTAATTTATTGGTAGCTCTAATTAGTGTGAAGACTCAGGTGGAGAAGTGTCACACACACGGTTTAACTTAACCTTTTACTTTGATTTCCCTGAAGCCTGATTCCTGGTATTTACAGGAAAACAAGTCACATGCTTCAGGTTAATACACTGTCGCATATTTATACTCAAATTAATGTGGGGCTGGAGCATCTTATTAGTTGTTTCTTCCCATTACTGTGATCCTTTTGACCTTCTACTCCATAACACACTAAAAAAAGTGTAGGTAAAGGGTAAAAAGGGGAAAGGGTGAATGTCACTTGCTGCATTTGAGGAGAGGAAGTCATCAAGTGCTGCACAGATCCAAACAAACCTCCTTCCACTTGATCCAATCCAGCACTTAACCTGTACCACATTGTAAAATGCACCCAAAGTGGAAAATTCCAGTCATTCTTCTTCATGGTTTGTTTCAAGAAGAAAACTCAAAGTAAATCACTTGAGCAAAACATACCGATTTTGCTATAGCAACGCAAACTGAATGATGCGTGAATAATGGCACGTCTTAAATGAAAGATCACATTATTTTTCATTTGACATCAGATTGGCCTTCACGTCCATAATGAAACAATATTGTCACAGCACATTCAGGGAACAAAACACAGATGCATGCATAGACATATATAGATTAAAAGATAACATTCTATATATTATTTATAGTGCTGTCGTCATGATCAATTAGGAAACGTTATTATAGTGTTACATAGATATTCGTGTATTTGTATAGATCAAATGAAATTGTATTAGGAGGATTAGCTTCAGCTGAGATATCTGAGAAATGAGAGATTTCTATTAAATCATGTTGCGATGATAAACTATTCCAGTGATACTGTATGTGATTCTAGATTATGACATATCTATGCATCACGTCAGTGTTTAGATTCTATGAGTGTTATTTTTCCAGCCTTATGTTGCCCCTGTCGCATTTAGGCGACACGTTGGTGTCTAATTCAATAAGCCACATTTTTTTTCTTAAAATGGTTCATTTTCTCAGTCTACACATTTGATATGGTTACTGTGTTTTGCTGTGAATGAAATACAGGTTTGTGACATTTACAAATCAGTGCATTCTGTTTTTATTCACATTTTATTCAACATCCCAGCTTATGTGGATTTAGGGTTGCATATTAATTTTGGTTCGGTTTACTTTAAGACAAGCTCCAGGCAATCTTTACCTAGTCCCTGACACTTCTGAAAGCCTCAAGACTCTTAAATCACCTCTTCAGACACACAGCCTATTTATGTTATCCTCTGACACACATCTTCATCTCCTCCATCAAATAGAAAAAAATAATATCATGCATAGATGTCATGTACTCTGGGAACATTTATCACACACACAACATTTACTTTTAAAGTTTGCATCATGAAACACAAGCCTTCATGCTGAGATGATTTTCTCACCCCTGAGGATAAAATAAAAGTGTCAAGAGCAGATGCTGCTGACAGGAACTAAACTTGATTCATATCAACAGAAAGAGGTCGACTGAAATAAAAAAAAAAAGCACTAATATTCATTTCAAAGTTAATGACTTTGATATATCTTTTATTTGTTGTTGTATATAAGGAGGTATTTTTTTCATACTGAATGATTCAAATATATATTAATTACAGGTCTATGTCACTATATCATATATAAGTAATTAATGGGAAACAAAATAATAATTCTCTCTGTTCAATGCAATTTTTACATCATTGGGATTAAAATACAAAGTATATTAAATATATCAAATTGGATAGATGTATGGATAGAACAAGCGGCTCATGGGATGTGAGAAACCGTTCATCGCACCACTTATATGCATATATTGTGCTTTTCTAGCCTCTTTTGTAAAGGGTCATACAGCAGGGGGCATTTTGTTTCTTTTTACGCAGCCAGATGGTCAGATCATTCTCAAAAGAGATGTAGAAAATTTCATTAGTGCATCTCAAATGAGACATCAGACACAGAACATCTCTTAAGATTCCAGTTACATTTGGATGTTCAGCCTATAGAATTTAAACACAGTGTGTAATATTGTCTAACAGTGAAGTTACAGATGACAACCTCCTGAATACAACACCCCAGTCCTCCACGTGATGGATGAAAAACAAAAAACAAAAAATGGAAATGCCCCTGCTAGAGCCACTGTTTGTTGTGTCTGCTCTGGGCTTTTTAATTAAGGGATTATTAATTCTGGTTCACACTCGAACATGTTAGGTTATGGTATTTCACCTTAACACAGGATTACACCTGCTATAAAACAGAAAAAAGAGACAACTACTGT
>JAPTMW010000018.1:16755560-16770948 GCA_029822955.1 Ostorhinchus angustatus | reverse complement strand
GGACAGTGTACACAAGTGTTAATTATTTACTCTGTGTAGAGTTAGTTTTGCTCCATGATTTTAACACCCTTGTTTAAGACTGATCTGGATAGGGACCAAATATACTCTAGAATAAAGTTAAAATCAACCCTATTAGTGTTAATTTGACACAGCAAAATTTACTGTGTATGTTCAGGTAGTGATGGGTTAAATGTCGTGTGTGTGTGTGTGTGTTGTATGTCCACATGCATAATATACTGATAACTAAAGAGTCTTCTTCCTCTGATGACTAAAAACTGAAGTGCAATATGATGCAGCAGTTCTGATAATACTGTCTTCATTGTAACTATGTATAAAGTATCTCAGTGTTAAGAAGCAGAACCTCCGAAACATAAATATGGTACCCAAGTTAATGACCCGTTTCCATGCCATAGTGGATGTTTATTTCAGACTTCAGCAGGAGAGCATGACCAGGGCCATTTTAGCCTAAAGAGGTCCTTTAGTAGCCTCATGGTGGAGCAGGTTAATGATTTTGCACTTCTAAACAGGCTGCATACAACAAACTCAAATAAGTAGTGCAGGTCCCTCCCCATCACCAGCACAGCTCAAAGAGCACGATTTGCTCTGATGTGCAATCCTATTTGTTCTTAAGCAACCATTTTAGATGCGTACAAATGGTGTCTTTGTTGTTCTACATGAAAAGCAGGGCCAGGGTGATGCCAGTTGTTCCTAGTGAATGCTGATGAGGAGTGAGGGTTTATGTCTATTCCATTTGGTGTGTTTGGTTAAGAGGTGTCAGTTGGAGTGGCGTGGCGGCACAGACGTGGGCTGGGGCGTTATGCAAGAAGGAAGCCATGTGGAATCAGGCCTTGCTAATAGGAAATGAGTCATTCTATCATGGGCAGAGTCTGCGACGTGGCCCTGACATCATTACTGTTTTCACTCTGCATGTGCTTGCCCTTACCATATTAGCTTCCTACGTGCCAATCATTCAATCATGGCAAATGAAGCATGCTCACCAGGTGCTTATTGCTTTTAATTATTAGAATAAGGCACAATGCAGTATCAGTGGAAGACTCCCACCCATGCAGCTGAACCATACTGATATTATGTAAATAGAGGAAGATCAAACCGGCTGAAATAATTTCCGTTTTATGTGACGAAAGGGGAGCACAGGCCTTTGCCATGACATTGTCGCTACACCGTGTTATCTCAGTCACTTTAGGCGGTGCTATTGTAATTGTGTTTAATTTTTTTTTTTTTACAATGAAAGAGAACCCATTTCAAAGCAACCACTCAATGACAGTGACCTGCATTGGATAAGCAATTAACAAATAGTTTAAAGCCTGCAATTACATCATAGGACCTTCAAAAACAATACAAGACTACTGTTTTCCGTAATTTGTGATTGTATGTTCGATTCAGAATTAAAAATTAATTGCGAAAATGCCTGTTGGGTGTGCATTAGCGGGTATTATTAAAGGTGCAGTGTGCAGGTTTTCAAGGACTCTATCTGCAGAAATGGAACATATGTCATTACATTTTCATCAATCACATGAAAATAATAATGGTTTCTTTAGTTTGAAAGTCCTCTTCAATATTTCTACAATAGTACAGAGCAATACAAACACTGGCTTTAGCGAAAGCTTTTTACATTTTCTTTCTTTTTTTTATTTCAGCTGGTTGCAGTTTTCAATCTACCATGACAACATGCCATTAAATACCTCCACATGACACATTTAAGAGAAGATACGCATGCTAACCACAGTATAAGACCAAGGCATTAATGCCATACTTCACATGACCATTACCTCAACTGAATACTGTCTCCTGTGTAAATAATGTTTTTAAGAATAGAAACTATGAAATCAGTAACAGTGTAGTTTTATCAAAGATAACTAATTATCTGTAAAAATGTGCATATTTATTTAGTTATTTTATTTTATTCATTATTTTTTTGCACAATCTGAAGAATCACTGGGCCTTTAATTCAGCTGCTTTAATGTTACGACCTGCTTGTGATCTGCACATACTGTACAGCAGGGTTACCCACCGGAGTGTGTAGTCCACTACTGACTCATATGAAATCATTCACTTTGTGAAATCTTGCTTTTAATTACGCAATTACCATCACAAATGAGATCGCAGTCATTCCCCTCTATATAATTAGACATCATTGGAAAGTGAAGAGGAAAAAGAAGCTTCTATAACTTACTCAATGTACATTAAGTATGTTTTTATTCCTAGTCAAACACTCTTCAATAAGCCGAGTAAAGTGTAACTGCAAAACAGTTGCTTTGTTTTGCAGGTTGGTTGCACAGATATTTCACACTCTTTGCAATATCTTAATATCAGTAACAATGGCTAATACTATCAGTGAAATCTCAATAATCTGAAGTCTTTTATGGCTACTGTGAAAAGGCTCTGTCACATTGAAGCTGTACAATGGAAGTCTGCTGTGTGCTGCCTCTGGATGAGACACAGATAATCGGCTCTGCCTCTTTGTCTGTGTGCCCTTTAGCCAAAGGACTGGAGCTGCTGCAGTGTGGTGCACAGCCCAGCCAATCACAAGCCTGAGAACAGAAGCAGGGTGAAGGGCTGGCTAAATGCTAAATCTGCTGCTATGGCTTCCAGGGTGATATTATTGGAGATTATTCGAAGCTGACTTAGCGGCAGTCACCGATACGGCCGTCTTCGAGGAAGCTCGCTCCGTCTGGTCTACAAAAAGAGGGAAATATTCTCCTCGTCTTTAGCAACTAAAGCAATCTGCCTGAGGCAACGTGCATCCCGTATCCCTTTATTCTGTTAGCACTTCTTTAATCCCAGTTCTCTGGGAAGCAGGGGCCGACACAAAGTCAAACATTTACGCCTCTCACTGCAAAATGGATTTTTTCTTTGAATATGGATGAAATAGGAATAGATCAAACCTGTAATCTTCTGATATGACTGCCAGTGGATTAGGATGAATTAAACATTACATTTCCAACGGGTTATATGACAGGTAAATTACCAAATTTTAACCTTCATTTTATTAGAGCCAAATTGCACTCGGGGCAAACTCTTATTGAAATATATGACATTTACACTGAGTCTTAAAAAACATCAAAGACTGCCTTGCAAGAGGAAAAGAGAGTATTAAAATGTCTAATGTGGCAGAAAAGACTGGTTTGGGGCAAAAGTAGCCTAGACTTTTAAAAGGTCATCAGCTGAATCCCAGAAATTGTGTAGGGAAAAAACAGCTGCTTTTTACTATAGATAGTTAAACTAATTATTTACAAGAGCTGGAAGACATGGTGTTGAAAAACCGTTCAATTAATTTGCTGATGAAAGCTGACTTTAATTAATATGTCATCCTATTTTACCACACAAAATATACTACACAAATTGACTGCACATTCAACTAAACAACTTAACCTAAATCTACTTAACTCCCTATATAATGAGTGGACCTAGAATATGATGACCAGACTACAGTTTACTAGTGTAATTAGTCAGATTTGATTGATTTTGTGAGTATGCTCTAATTATACTACTCCAATACTGTGAGTAAAGCAATAGCCAGGATTACATGTATGCAATAACTGACAACCAATAAACTCACTTAGTTGACAGAAATGATTTTATTATCCAGAGGAATTTTTGCTTGGCTGAGAAAAGCACAGCACATTAAATTACAGACTATGTATGTCTGTAGCTGTTTAATCAGCTGAAATGGAAAGCTTTCAATCATGCAGCTAGCATCTGTAGATGACATTATGCTGAAGAATCAATAGACTTTTGAATGTTGAGCAGATTCAACCTAGTCATTTTATTTTAAAGATTATTTCTGATGGATGTAGTAACCATGTCTTTGCCATAATATGATGCTACATAGTGCATTCAGATTTATTTAGAATTTGCAAGTAAGTGACATTTATGAAACATGTTGCTGCTGCTGTTTCAAGGTAGGAAAAGTATTTGCAAATGGCTGCTTTTTGACAGATGCAGTGCTCTAACTCATTTTGGATTTTGCCATCTGATGCTTTAAATGTGCAAAAAACAAATCTGTGACATCCCTTCAGTACAAACATGCCTGAGCAGGCCAAAACACAATTCTCTGGATGCTGGGCAGCTCTTATGCTTGGATATGAAAATGAAAAATGATTTTACCAAAGTGGTCATCCTATCTGAAAATTAAATTACCAGTATGATGAAGGACAGGTTTAATTTTTTTTTTTCCAAAACTTCCAACCACACGTTGCAATAAAGTAATGTTCACAATTATAATAGACCACGTTAGTTAAGGATAGAATAAAAATGATAAATTATGAACACTGTCAACTAAGTGATGGAAAAAGTTAGTTTAGCAAAAAGTTTAACTTATTCAGATTCAGATTCTTTATTACCCCGCTCCGTGAAGGGGAGCCAAGGGGTGTTGTTTTTGGTTTGGTTTGTTTGTCTCTTTGTTTGTTAACACTTAAGCAGCAAAAGTTGTTGTTGAATTCATACCAAATTGGGTTTATAGATTGCCAGTGACCCAGAACAGATGTCATTATATTTTGGAAAACGTAGGTCAAAGTTCACATTTTTTATGAATTTTTAAAGTATTTTTTTTCCATTTACTTATAATGGACAAAATTTGAAAACATCAATTATGTTTCAATTTACTTCAAACTTGGTGCATATATAGAGGCAATTGATCTGCTGACATCAGCACACAAATAGACATGGCGACATCAGCTGGATCGATGCCAAAATAAGCTACAATAAGTGCAAGGTTTGTTGTGCCTGGCACCACTTGTTTGTCATTGAAACATTTCCATCATAGATGCAATGTAAAAATGAAATGACAATGAATTGGTCTCTAAAAAAACAAACTGATAAAATACTTATAGAAAGAATAAAATAGTCAATATAAAAATATCTAAAAATCCATACATAATGCACATAATAGAATCTGTGATAAAAGTATAAAAAATGGTACTAATCTGATATTAAAAAGTAAAAAGAGCACTGCACTGAATACAGCCCAAGTCAATCAATAAGTAATACTGTAAATACTTATTCAATGTATTTAGCCATTGTGTGTTTAAGGAAACCACAGATAGTTTAGTTTCAGAGTTTCTAAACTGAAAATACATTTCATATAACCAACCTTTACTTATGTAAGTCAAAATTATAGGGTTTTAACCTCTCAGAAGTCACATCTATATTTATTCAGCAATTTTTAAGATTTATATTCTGAATTTAGGCTTTGAGTTCAGAAAGTACACCACAATTTGGCTTCATTTAGAAAAAAACATGTTAAAAATGACTCACAAATAGTAATATTTAAACCAGCCTAAAATCTTTTACTAACCTTAACCTCTGATTTTTATCATTTAAGCTTAAAAACCTGCAAGAGCCCGGATGCCTATGCCAACAAAATTCTAATTTATGCCACATTCCATCTACTGAAGCTAAGTAAACATATGGATCCTTCAGTGACAAATTTGTTTGCAGAAATGTACAGTGGAAACATTTCATAACTGGCGCCTGCTTGATATATCACTCAATCTTACTTTCCGCGAAGTCATTATGAATACTTAAACACGCCAAGTACCCCTCAAAACATCAGCACTTAAAAAAATAACCACCCAAACCATTTCAAGTGTCCTGGCTAAAATATTTGACTCTGAAGAATAAATTGCCTTAAGCTTTTGCTCACTTTGTCCATTTTTCCAAGCCGGAGCTCTCCCTGACCTGACTCGGGTGTCCCCTCTCCTCTACATGATTGCAGTGCAGGTGGTGTTGTCGATAAGCCAAAGTCAGGTCTGACTCCTGAGACAAATTATGCTGTAGTGGTCTTGGGAAAAAAAAAAAAAAAGTCAGGCAGAGAGAGAGAGAGAGAGCCTGCAGGGACGCTGACTGGCTGCAACCTTACAGAAAAGAAACGACAGGACAAAATGGTGATTTATTTATTCACAGCATACTGCTTTATCCATGACATAAGCAGAAGATACAGTGTGAGAATGATGGAGCCAGTCCAGCAACAACCAGGACTGTGGTGAAGCAATAATACACACTTAGCACGGTGTAGTAAAAGCAGCTGTTTAGCAAATTTTGCAGGATCAGGGGAAAATGTAAAAGCTCCTGCTGACGACAAGAGTGTTAAATTTGATGCCGGTTGGGTCAGCTCACCAGTTTTTAGCATTTATTCCTCCTGACTGATAGATTTTATTCTTCCTTAAAACTGTAATCTTTCAAACCCTTGCGGTGAAATGGACTTGGAGCATAACTTGACATTTCTGACAAAGATCGAGTAACAGTACAACACAGATGCAGCAAGCAGGAAATATAAAATGAGCCCAGTTCATGGTTACATCTGTTTATTCATCCCATTTGCTATGAATAGGTGTCAAGTTGTCACTCAGTTGCTTCAAGTCTCTCGAAGCCAATTTGATGGATTGACAGCAAGATTATCTCTTCTCCATATTTTAATGATAATGACAGTGCTAGCCACACTGTTTGATTGACAATGTATGGGAAGTCAGATGCAGGAACACAGCAGCAATTTGCATCCAACTTGTAGACATGAACAGACTGATCTGATTAAAAAGGCAATAAAATACAGTGTGGTGTAATATATTAGAGTTGGAATTCATAAATATTTGTGGACTGCATTTAGATACCTTTACTAAAGCATTACTCCTCATTTGTATGCATCAACATCTGGATGTAATGTTGTAAATGTGTCTAATAGTGTGACAAGCGTGGCACCTGGAGCAACTATCTACACATCGATTATCTAAATTACCACAAAAAGCCCCTGAGAAAATAACACTGTCTCACCCAAGATCAGTGGCACTGTGGTAAAAACAAAAAAAAAAAACAAAAGCAGAAAACAAATACAAATAAGCCAAATAAAGCCATTTATTAAACACAGAGGATTTAGAAACCCGACGACGGCATAAGGAGAGGAAACAGTGCATTCAAGCTGAGATCAAAGTGCGCAAGCAACAATGCAGAATATGGCTTATCGTTGCTTGTGATCCACAGCTCCACAGCCAAAGCACCTGTGTGTACATTTCCCAAAAAAACAGCCTCTGGTGGTGATCATTACCTCTCCTCTGGAGTAGTGAGGTGGATCGTTAGCCAGCTTCAAGGAAACATCATGCTGTTAGCTCTCTGTATCTAAGGTCGCTTTGCTGTTTGGTTTTGTTCTTTTCAAACTCTAATCTGCTCTCCTCCAGACATTTATCAACTTCCAGCTGTCAGTTTTTTATTTATTCATTTTCTTTTTTTTTACCCTGCTGTCTCATAACTTGTCTGTACATAGTAGGACGGTAAAACCTCTGTTAGTCTGGGTACATGGTCTAAAACAGGGGTGTCAAACATGTCCAACCAAAGGGTTCAATCTGGCCTGTGGGATGAATTTATGAGGTACAAAAGTATTAACAGTGAAGGGGTCAAACTCATTTTAGCTCAGGTACCACAGTGGTTTTCAAACTTTTTACAATGGAGTACCCCCTGAAATATTCTTTTTTAGCCAAGATCCCCCAACTCTCACTTCAGCATTTTTGATTGAAAAAATTAGGCAAAATTTGTTCTTGTGTTAAAAGTGTCTGTTTATATTTTCAAAACTTTGTTAACAAACAACATATATTTTTACCTGTAGTATATATTAAAAAAAAAAAAAACACCACATTTTTTAAAGCAAATTCTGTGTGCAAAATATAAACTGAAAAGTGCTCTCATTCATCGATACGAAAAAACAAAACAAACATTGGTCATTAATTAATAAATGAACCTTTCATCACCAAAAAAAATAATTACTGAGCGACTCAACAGAGCTCATTTTGAATAATATAAAATAAAAATGTTCTTAAAATGTTACCAAAGCTTAAACAAGATGACTGACAATAAAACTATTATATGAATGTATTTATTGTGTTTTATATTTCTGCATTCATTCTCATTATTTATTTTGTATTCGTTACATGATGACTTATTTAATGTATTTTTCCAAAGTACCCCCTGGGCTTCTTCCAAGTACCCCTGGGGGTACACGTACCTCGCTTTGGGAACCCTTGAGGTCCCACATATAGTCCAATTTGAAGCATAAGAACTTATAAATAATGACAATGTAAAATTACATGATGAAAATGTTTGCATTTAAAAACTAGCCTGTGAATAAGCTAAACAACCACGAATAACCTGACATATCTTAAGAAAAATAAGTATAATTTTAACTATATTTTTGCTTGTTAGAAAATGTTTTGTGCCTTCGTAGAACCACTGTGATCTTTAAAGCTGCGTATGACGTTCTGCACCAAGTTTTCATCAAATCTGTAAAACCTAAGTGATAGCGTAAGTATCACGAATCCGTTAGTCTTTCCGTGAGTACGCCACTGAATCACTTCCCTCACGGTCAACGACTCCACCACAAACACTCCATTTGTTTACATACCAAACCGAAACCTAAACAAAACAGTCACTAGGTTTTTTTTTTTTCAGAATACCACGCAGCGACAGTATGGCCGTAGCGGCAACAAACACGGAAACGGGTTCACTGTTTCTCACTACTACAGCTGCGTGGAATATAAAATCGAAGAAAATTCAAGATCAGACAACTTCAAAAAAGTGTTTTTTGATCGAGTACTTACTGACTCAACAGAAAACCACATGTGCACTGGTGAATTTAATTTACATTCATGTCCCATAACTATTTTTTTCTTGTCTACATCATAATTGTCATGGGTTATTTCATCAAAATATTGCATTAAAACCACCTGCAAATGAAGATGCAACACACAAAATGGGCCAAATTCTAACCTCATCTAATTTCTCTGCACATTAACTTAATCTCAATTTCTTTCATGCGGTGAGTTTGTAGTGTGATTTCACTGAATATTAAATGTCATCAACTGAAGAAAATGACTTGTCCTTTATAAACTGTTGGAAGCAAGGAGAAAAAATATCATGACATACACCTTAGGGTGTCAGAAATAAGTAGACAACATAACACTTATACTAATGGTATAAGGGCTTCAGAGGCCACGGTAATAGTGAGTAAAATGTATAGATTTTCCCTTGTTCGACTTTAGCACAATACACACTGAACTATCAAGAAGAAAACTACAGCAAATTGAGTCCACCATCATCAACCAACAATACAAATCAAAGTAACAGCAGTGATTGAGGAAAAGCGGGTCTTAAGTGATGGGTATGGTGTTACGTCCCTCTTTGAAGCAGAGTGAGTAATCAGTTATATAGTGAACGCTAAAAAGGCTGCGTTCTAACTACAGCATCAGATCCAGTGAGCACATGATCCACCTGCGGGAATCTATTCTTATTACTGTGTACAGCATGGCAACCGTACTGCATACATTATTCATGCTTTCTGCAATATCTTATTGACCTCTGTCAAGGACATTTGGACAGGCATTCATCTTGACAAATTTGACCAATCACAGCGTCTAAATTGGACATATGCAAAATGCAGAGGTGGCATACACAGTTGAATAATGTGGATCTACGCTGCACACCAATGTGAGGATAAATTGTATCCACAGAAGACCCTAATGATACCTTTCTACTGCTAATACAACCCCAGACTGATGGCCTGAAAAAAGCTGTGACCTCTGACCTTCTCACATTTGACGGCACTTTCCCTCATATCTGTTGACTGCTGGAACAGACCCAATTAATATAAATGCAATGAAATGTAAAAAAAAAAAAAAAAAAAATCCTCATGTATAATGTATAAGGGTATTATATACAAGGCATTTATTAATTACACTAATCACATTCCTAACATTTATTATTTAAGCTATATAATTAGATGGAACACTGAAATATACACTGGACTTGGCCTATTGTATATTTCATTGTCTTATGAATTTACATGACTTTAAATTAAATCACATATTTCTTACAATGTTCACATTCAGAGAAAGAAGTACTTATTTAAATATAATGGTCTCACATTTGGTCACCTGTAACTGTCATCACATTTAATACATTTTTTCATCTGTAAACACGAGTCGGCTCAAACAGATTTTCATCTGCTGTAGTAGTGAGAACAACTCCCATGATCCTACTTCAATGACACCACCTTTTATTATTGTTTAGTTTGAGAGACCCCAAGTGGCAGAAATTACACAGTACGTTTAACAGAGTTGTTATTCATATGTACTAAACTTAACTTAAAGAAATACTCTGAAATTCACATTTTCAACCTTAGTGTGTTATTGGAGGCCCTAATAAGATTTTATTACTTTTGTGAAATTTTTCAAAAAATTTGTTATTATGTAGACAATCAAGGTCAATGAAGTTACCATATTTGGTTCCCTCCCCATAAGTGTCAAAAAATGCTAATAATAATCCAAGAAAATATAAAAATACAAGAAAAACACATGTAAGGTGAAAGGAACATCCCTTTTAGAACATTAGAACAACAAGTGCAGATCCAGACCCCGTCCACATCCACATTAACCCTTTGAAAATCATTCCTTACATTAGTACCATTACTTCCTGGTACCAAACAAAGCAGGTCCACTCACTGTTCATGCAGAGGTGGACTTTACAGACCCTGTAGACCACATTGAACCTGAGATTGCTGACTCACTATCCTCACTGTAATTGTTGCTGTCATTAGTCACTTTTCCATTGACCCTCAAATTGCACGGACATAACTTGCGCATAAAAATTCGCCTTATAGAAAAATGACAATTTAACCAAAACTCTCGTTTCTTGATAGAAAGTTTTTATGCGGCAAGAGGTGGTTTTTCAGGCATAGTAAAATTGGTGCATAACACAAAACTGCAATGGAAAATCCTTTTTTTTGCTACTAGAGTCATGTGAATGACAAAAAAATGGATGTTGATAGATGTTACAACAAGCAAAGAAGAAGAGTTTTAAAAGAAAGATGGTGATAGAGGGGAAATATATAATAATAATGAATATATATGTAAATCAACGTGATATTTATGTCCGCTGCCATGTTTATGGAATGACTTCTCGTGTCTTCTTGCGATAATAAATAAACAAATCATCACATTTGTGACTTAATGGAAAAACTGTCATTGCACACTTCTGTTTTTTTGACATTTGGTTAATATCGGTAAAGTTTTGCACAGATGTCCAATGGGAAAGCCACTATTATCTTGTAATGCGTGTGGAAACGACCAAAAATAGTCATGTGCCCGATAAAGGGTAAAGTCGTTTTCATGTGCTGGTTTTTGCTCCACTTGGCTGTTATCGCTTCCACTCTTCCTGACTGACATCATTTCCAATATTAATTTTCATTGTGAGAACATCATTGCTGCACATATGTTCTGCTTTCCCTTGATAATGGCTACATGTTCACAACTGTGCGTGTCTTCAGGTGGATGTGTGGTGTGTTTGCTGATGATGACATTTTGTAATTGTGTTTCAAGGCGTCTGGATGGCGTGGTGTTTGAATGCGGCTGTGATATCCGCTGGATCCAGCTGTGGCAGCAGAGGGGAGAAGCCGGGCTCCACACACAGCAGCTGTACTGCAGGAACGGAGCATCAGAGATACGACTGCACAACATGTACATCCACAACTGTGGTAAGAGGCGGGAGAGGAGCGGAGGAAACTGTGTTTATAAGAGGGGAAAAATAAAAAATAAGGGCAAACAGCAGAGATGAGAGAGTCAGAGAGAGATAGAGTTAGAAAGGGTGGAGGAGGGGACATCCGAGAATGATACATGAGTGTCAGAGAGGGGGAAAAAAGCAGTGGAGGGTGAAAAAAAAGGATGGCTGACGGATGGAGAGAGGAGACAGGAAAAGCAGGGAAGGCGGAGGAAAGGGTGAAAGGTGAAATAGGAAAGTGAAGAAGAGTAGGAAGAGGAGTTGAGGCGGGAGAGGGGAGGAGGTGTGACAGAGTTCAGAGGGTGAATCTGATGTGAGGAGCTGTGTGTTGGTTCTGACAGAGGCTCTGCGGTATTATCTCCCAGTGGTGACTCATCCCATATCTAATGTGTGTGTGTGGATGTGCTCCTCTTTGCTCCTTTGTACTAATTTTATTACATTAATGAAAAGTGATTAATTGATTCGATGTGTAACTATGTAGACACTGGCAGTGACAGCCGTGTATTAACGTGACTGTCCTCCCTCTGTGTGTGTGTGTGTGTGTGTGTCTTTTTCAGACTTGCCGGAGATCAGTGTGAGCCACAGCAGTGTGTTGGTGACGGAGGGCGACAATGTGACAGTGATCTGCAATGGGACCGGATCTCCCTTGCCTGAAGTGGACTGGACTGTTAGCGCCCTCCACTCCATCAACACACACCAGGTCAGACAAGTGCACACACTGAAACACACACATACAGCTGCAATCAGTGAGCGTAACAAACACTACCATTGCACATTTCTGCAAAGCATGGACACGTATAATTATCAAGTGTATCAAAAAATCCTTCTCTTATATAGATTTGTTCATACCTGTACAGCGATATTATAACGTTTTAGCTGCTTATAGAGCTTTTAAACTGTGAGACTTATATGACCCTATATATACAACTGCACTAGGACACATGGAATTCTGATGATTTAGCGGGCTGTAAAACCATCATGACAAATGTCACAATATAATTTCATATTATATTAATTATAAGTACAATAAGCATGTTTATTTCATGTTTCAGGTTAGTTTAATTCACATTGTCATATATGCTTACAAAATGCGTCACAGTTTTTTATTAAATTATTTAGATTTTTAGAAGTGTTTTAGATTTTTTATTTTTTAGATTTCTGGAATCTAGAGAACTCTCATTCTAGCTCTAGAGGAAACATTTGCCTTTAAACTAAACAAACTAAAGAAATATTGATTTAACATTTGTTTTGACAGCCTAATTATTGACTGAACATTTTTATCACGATAATATATCAAATCAACAGGATTGGGATGCGAAGGGGAATGTAAGCTGTACTGTAGATGCAATGCGTCCCAGGATTTTTGGCCATAGTATGCTTTCATATGTATAAATATTTAATCATTTTTATATTTAGGTTTTAGCAGAATTTTTAAGTATTTATGAAGGTTAGGTTTACACACTGACATTAGTAGTGTTAAAAAAAGAAGCTGAAGGTTTGGTTTAAAATGAAAAAAATCCAGAAAGATGTAATGAAAATATAACTCATCATGAATTTATTAATATTAAAACCAAACCACACTCATCCTCCACCACAACACCCACTTGGTCAAAGAACAGCAAAATTTTGATATTGATATTTGATATTGAAATATTGATATGACTCATATTTTGGCTCATCCATAGAGTTTACATATCTAAGGTTTGCAGAATTTTTCACTGACTGCAGCTGAGATGTTTTATGAAATGATTGAAATTATTTCTCCATTGTACAGGTGATTGATAGCATGACCCAGTCTTGACCTAAATTTAACCCACTTTGTGGTTTTCTGATTAGCTGTGCAGCATAAAACACATCACCATGGTGACCGACCTCTGTGTAAAGAGGCCCATATTGCAGACTGAAAGGCATGGGTTGGACCCAAAGTAAGCAGACTAGGCAACTAATCTGTCTTCTTGAGAGGGGCCCTAGGGATGTCAGAAATAACAACAACAGATAAACAGCAAAAAGAGAAGAACAGCCATTTTCTAAAATTGCAGTGTGGCTGTATTTGTCATCTATGTCTTTAATGCTCGCAGAGACTTTACAGATGAAAGTTACTGCAGCCTGAGGCTTGATGTTTTAAGGCAGACAGAAACTGTAGCTCATCAGGATGAGTGAAATATTGGGGAACCTAGCCAAGTGAAGGCGAGGAGGAAAGAATGAGCTTTGTACAGTAGATAGCTACCTTAAGCTAAAACGTAATAAATCAGTCAGACCTGTTTCAGTTTAAATTACTGCCAATTTTACAATATGCCACATCACCGTACTGTCATGTTCTTTATGATGGTTCCAGACATGTTTTTTTTTTTCAACTCAATTTTAATCCGCCCACACTAAACCTACTTTGTTATTGTAGCAAGTGAGTGTACACACAATCCAAATTATAACAGAAAATGTTTTACAATAAAGGTTAGGGACTGTCTGAATCACAGAGCTGGAGTCATTTCATTTAATTGTACTATGTATTTAGGTACATGTATTTCATTGTACTAGTACATCTGTGCTGTATGATGATTTTATGAGAAAATAAACTGCATATTTTGATGTACAGTCTATGTAAAAGCCTGAGAGGGAACAAGACCAAATTAGCTCTCGCCATAAACACACAGCACGTGGGTTTCATGCTCTTTATTGGGGTTTTGTTAACCTGCATAATCCCTATCAAATCAAATATGTTTTGAAATTACAGACCTAAACGTCAGTAGTAAAACGGCTGTGCTTGTTATTCTCTTTCCACAGTCTAACGTGTACTGGCCGAACATCCACTCGATTAACCTGACTCTCTCTAACATCAGCCGAGATGACAACAACTTTCAGCTGACCTGCATCGCAGAGAATGTTGTGGGGATGACCAACTCCTCCATCCAGCTCAATGTCCAATGTGAGTCGGATTTTTACCTGAATAAATCTCTATATTAGGCATAGAAAAACACATTGTGTCTAATCTACTCCCACTGTATGGTGCTATGGTCATGTCAGCTTGTGTCCACAAGCATCAGTGTTACTTACATCACAGGTGGGATTACCTGCTTTGACCTTGGGGCACCTTGTTGTTTAAATTTGCATATTAATAAGAAAACATCATCAAGTTTTGATAGTCATTCTACCTGAATGCATTATGTTAAGGGGAGAAGTATGTTGACATTAAATATTTACGTATAATAAACTAATTTGTTTAAATCATTTTCTAATTTGAATTACTGTTTGTGTTGAATATTATTAAGGTTAATGATGTGGCATTAGGATTTGCCTTTTGTTTACATACTAAAGCTGGGAGCTTGGCCCCAGGTGTGTACATAGTGTAGAAAAATGTTACCGTGGCAACAGCAATAAAAGACACAACAGAAGATCAGTAAAGTAGGTGAATACTAATACTGACATGTGTACCTTAAGGTATCACAGTTGATCACAGAGGCTGAGCTTGAGCTAATTGTGTCATCAGAGGTACAAATGTGCCATTGTATCACTGATTTATTGTATTGCATCCATCAAGAGTTTAGTGCTTTAGGTAGGCTATTAAGTACTTTTTGCTCACTTGTCATGATACTGTGGATGCTCAAATTGTAAAATTATGTTGCTCTGTTGTAAAAGGGCGATAATCAGTGAACCCTGCTGCTGTAGTGATTGCATGGAATAAAATCCTGTTGACGACCACTGAGCTGTGGTTTATTCACATTAGAGGCTGTCAACTTGTCTTTGGCCCAGCAGATTCATACAATCTGGCAACGTTTGGCTTTGCAGGTTTTAGGCTTGTGTCTCCTGGCCAAACAAAGCTGACACGGCTTTAAAC
>JAPTMW010000018.1:16497876-16509772 GCA_029822955.1 Ostorhinchus angustatus | reverse complement strand
AATAGAATAGAATAGAATAGAATAGAATAGAATAGAACAGAACAGAATAGAACAGAACAGAATAGAATAGAATAGAACAGAATAGACTTTGTCATTGTGTGTGTACAATGAAATTAGGAAAGCAACTCCAGTCAATGCAGCAATATTTACAAAGGCCAGTGCTACAGAAATACAAATAGAGCAAATATAAAATTACAAAAAGTAAAAAATAAGACAAGAAAAAAAAATTATACATATATATGTGTGTGTGTGTATAAAATTTAATAAAGTAACATAAGAATAGAGCGTAGTTGAATAATAAAAAAAAAAGTTAAACCTGGGTAAAATCTGAAAACACAATTTATAATATTAACAGTATGTGTATCTATTAGCATTATGTATAATCATGAAAAACAGTGCGTATATCTATGAAACAGTATGTATCTGTAGTAACAGTATTAACAGTATGTATTTCCTATATAAACAGTATGTGAATCTATGTAAAACAGTTTGTATACGTATGAACCAGGTGTATATATGTTTGAGGAATGCACTTGAAAGCACCGTCTATTGACCAGTGAATCCTGTTTCAACATCCCGTGGACCTCATTGAATTAAAAAGGAAAGAAAGAAAGAAAGAAAGAAAACAGGGAAATGTGCAGAATGTGAAAGGTTTTCTGAAGAACACAAATTATACTGTCTGTCATTGCTTTTCATGTGTATACCGATCTAATTTTGAATCTTGTAAACAGAGACTGCTGGTAGCATTAAAGCCTTCGACTTTAACTTTAGAAGACCTAACAGAAATCACACTTACTGGTGTGAATTCTGTTTTTATCTTTGTTCTTTCCTTGCTCACAGACTCTTTAACAGTGCCAGGATTGGACTGAGACACAAATTGAAACATACACACACCGTAAACAGACATCTAAGAAAACACATTAACGTAATGGAATACGCAACTGTAATTACAAACAGAGCCACTCGTGCCTTAATGATGCAATATTTATAACAAGATTATCTTACACATTCTTGCAGTTTGTTGTCAGTTTTCCTTCCAGGCTTTGGCTGCAGCAGTGGCAGCGCTTTGAGCCTCGATTATATTCTCAAGTGTCTCCTATCAGTGTAAAATAACAGTTCCTCTGTGTGCAGCAGATAGGTTTGAATGTGACTGTGACTGACATCTGGCACCGACTTTAATGTTTATGTGAACATGTTTGTATAGGAGTTTAAATCCGGGGTTGACAAAGTGACTTATATAACGATACAGAATGTATTATACCACTTAGTGTGATTGCATTGGTTAGGTTGCGTTGGACCAGGTAAGGAAAACAGATCCTGGGTCTGCTGAGTTTACTTGGTGATACCGGGTCCTGTTCTCCTCCTACACTCACCTGCTGCTCATTTCCACAATCAGTTGCAAAGGAAATAACACTCATTATAAACTATTTTCTGCTAGTTTGTCTTTGCTCACTATACTCAGCGGCCATTTTTCCTTAAGGCGCCCACAAACTGTGAGATTTTCTTTCAAGTTTAGTGCCAGCTACACTTTACAGCACGGATGTAATAAACTTGGGTACGACAGTTATACAGACTTTGCAAGAAAAACGCCTACTGAATGTCAAGCTATGATACAAGGAGTGTACGAGAAACCTCATCAGTGTGTCTATCTTTGTCGCTGTACTTGTAAACAAAAAGCTAAACTAGTGATTGTACTGTTACAAAAGAGGTATTTATGTGTATAGAAAAGTTAAGGAGGAGGCGGAGAATGTGGCCCTGGTTGTAACTGAGATGAAGAACTGACTCAGGATGCCAACTTTGCAAAGAAGAGTTTGCAGTTACCTTATTTAGCTTCGTAAGTCACGTTGATCAATATGACATTTGTTGCTGTTGGTGTTCGATGTAGATCAGAGCAGTAGTCACACCATGAGATGGTAATTCCATCCTATCCTGTCAGAATTTTGTCCCAGGTTGACATCAGTTGCAAGACTAAGGCAACAGGAGTGTGTGAACCTTCTCACAGGACCACCATGTTCTAGAAAAGAACACAAATATCAACACAGTTTCTCATCATTAGTCTGGGATGACCCAGAATCACACAGTGTATTTTTGTGTAATTTTGTTGCAGATTCAGTCAAGTTTCTCTCTTTTTTTTTTTTTTTTTTTTTTAACGTTTTTGCATCTACAAAACAGTAATGAGCAATGTCACATTATAGTTTTATATTGTACTGAATATAATTACAATAAGGACCTCATTTCATTGTTATGATTCATTTTCTTTCCATTGTCATATGCTCATAAAACGCTTCATAGTTTTTGCTAAATTTTAGCCAATGTAGATATTTTTTTCATTAGAATTGCATTAAATGTTTTATTTCTGAAATATTGATCATGTTTTGACCATTAATAATCATTGTAAACCACAAGTAAATTCAATTTATTCAACGCCCCCTCAGGGAGAAAAATGAGTCTTTAAACATTGATAAATATATTGATAAATATTGATTTGACATTTGTTTTGATAATTGAACATTTTTATGACAATAAAATGTCACATCAATAGGAATGGGATGTCCTGCAAGCCAGAGATGAATGTGTTGCAGTGGAGGCACCTCCCACCATCCAAAAACATGCACTTACAGGTTAATGGGTTAAAGTGTGAATGTGAGAGTGTGTGTTCGTCTCTATCTGTCAGCCCTGCGATGAAGTGGTGGCATGTCCAGGGTGTACCCCACATTCACCCATAAGTTACTGGAATAGGCTCCAGCGACCCCCGTGACCCTAGTGAGGATAAAGCAGGTTCAGATAATGAATGAATGATTGAAATGATATATTATTATTATCTATATTCTCTTTTTTTTCTCTTGTTTTTCTTACATATTGGCCACAGTGTTTGAACTGTGTGTTTTATGCAGAGGAAGTTTCCCACTGTTTCTTGTTCAAGCCTTTAAAGGTACCAGTCTCAGTTCCTCTATCAATACTAACCCTTTTCCTCCTCTAGACGTTTTACCACCTGCCAGAGCACCCCTCTCTGACAGGAGGCCAGAAGAATCTTCCTTCCCATCTCCTCTTATCTCCCCTCATTGCTCCCCTAGTTGCCAAAAGACTCCCCCTCATCTTCCCCACAAACCTCCTCTTCCCTGTTCCCCGTTTCCTATCCTTGTGTTTTCTGATTCTGCAAACAGTGTTGGATCTGATCTGCTGAGTCCATTGGATCTGAAACCCAGCAGCATCACTAATTTTTTAATAAGCACTATGTTAAAGCGCTCCCTTGTTGAGGGGACATAAACAACACCTGGGCTATAGAAAACTGTGTTTGCCAGTTATGTGTGTGCAAAGTAAGCTAATAGCTCTCACCCCACATGGGATTATCATGAACACCATGCTGCGTTGCTACTCAGGTCAATTTCTAATGTCTAGTACAAGCAGAGATAATTGCTTTATTGTGAAGCTCTGCACAGTAGCAGACTTTGCACAATGTGTGCTAAAAGTCTGGAAGCTACAATAACAGAAATAATTGAGTAGTTTATTTAAATTATGAAAAAAGCTTGCCAACATCACTTTACACAACAAATGAGAATATATTTAACAAACTACAATTTTTGAGTGTTGAAGAAGTAATCATAAAAATGAAATTATTTAGATATTATTCTGTCCTCAGTAAGCAGCACAAAATGTGTTTCATTCAGCAGATGTATTATTCACCATAAAAATGTCGCCAATAATTTCTCAATGGAATACCATGTTTTTTAAGTAGAACTTAAGCCCTTATTTTGTTCTAGTTAAACCAACCAGACAAACTGCCTGACTCATATGTTTCGGTTTTTTTTATTTTAACTTTATTTAACCAGGAGAACCATAGAGATTAAAAATCTCTTTTCCACAAGTGTCCTGGCCAAGACGGACAGCAGTACAATAAATAGTTACAAACATAAACTTTCATTCATAAAAATAAAACTAACTTTCAATACATCAAGGTACACAAGATCAAGTCAAACCTTTGCTAAAAGTGCCCACAAAGTGTTGATAAGTACATTAGATAAAACATCTGCAACCAGATGTGTCCGACTCCAGGTCAGACAACATCCTCTTAAAAGTGTCCAGTGAAACCAGCTCTTTAAGTTTAAGGTCTTTTTGTAGTTCGACGAGTAGTGACGAAAGTAGTGAAAGCTTTTCTGTTCATTATTTATTTCCAAATGCTGCACATTCATATATTGCAGATCTTCACCCCCTTGTGTCAGAGACTGTTTAGCCTAGAAAATGGGGTTCCTATCACAGATGAAGTTTGTTGGAGTTGCATCCAGACCAACCCCTCTGGAGAGCTTTGGTCTTTTGGTTTGCACCTGAATGCGATTACTATGTTCACACCTGCCCAGATTAATCACAAAAAGGCAGAAAACTGACCAGAGTCAGATTAAGTAGCCTAAAAAATGCAGGTGTGAAATGAAGGTTTAACGTCTTCCAAGTTGTGAGTCAAGGTATTTATGAGGATTTGTCTGAGATGGGTTGAACCTTGACTTTTTGATAAACTGAGGTAGTGGAGGTTAAAACTCTGATCAGGAGGCCGCCCACATGTCCCACTGAACTGGGACAACCCCGTAACATAACGGACGAATAACATGTAGCTTTAAAACAATGCCACTTTCCCTGAGAAGAGCCAGAGAGCATGAGTGGGGAGAAGCGTGTCGGGACTACTTTCGCCTGCTGTCAGCGTTGTTGACGCCGCTGCATTGTGTAGTTGTGAGGTATTGGAGCAGAACAGTTGTTCAGAAAAAGGTCTTTAAATAAAGCCTAGGTCTACAATTGAATGTCTTATGTGATTTAACTGACAATGTTGGATCTGACGAGATGTGAAGCAAATACAACCGACAGTCAGCTGTGGGAAAGTTCTGTGTGAGCAGTTTCACAGCAGTCTTAACAACAAATGTCTGTTGAGTTCTGCTAGACCACCATCCAGCAAAGAGAAAATTGTAAGCTGGTTTCCAAACGTACCCGTGTGTCGGTAAATCACATTCCTCGCCGAGAACTATACAACACCTGAATCTTTTCTGTTAAAGCAGTGAGAATCTACTGAGTTGGACAGAGTTTTGTTCCAGTGTGCAGGCCTTCTTGTGTGGCTTTGGCACAACAGACACAGGCTTCTTAGAATCTTCAAGGGCAGCACTTGGGCTGTGTGTTTAACCTCTGTTGTTGAATATAATAAAGTATGCATTATTGTGTGCTATTGTGCCTATGAGAGTATGATCCATGAAGGAGAGAGTGTAATAAAACTATCATAAATGAAAAGAGGCTGAAGATAACAGTCCCTCAGTACTTATGCTGCTCTCCTGCTATCCATAATCATTGAAGAAATGGTGCATTACAAAGCGTCCAAACACAAGACATTGCATACACTCGATCATTTAACCTTGACTTAACATCTAATTCCACCTACAGAGGATAGGAAAGGAGATTAGTTGTGTCATCTGGCGGAAAGGAAGGCGGAATGTGGAATTTATTTCAATGTTGAAATGAGTCATTTGTTTTTCTGAGGAGAAAACTCAACATCACATCAAACCAACTTGCTGGCATACTTCAGTCTAATCTCAAATGCACACATTCACAAGTGATTTCTGATTTGTAAATTTGTCCCACTAATTTTAACGGCTTAAATTCATCCTTTATCGTATCATTTTCTTTTTTTAGTATATTTTCTTTTCTTAATTTTTTTTTTTTCACTTTCTCTCCCCTCTTGCTGGGTTATTCTGGTGGTATTTTTTTTTTGTGTGTTTTGTTTTTTATCACCGTCACCATGTTCCAGTCATTTCTCATGCATTTATATTCTGGGAAAAGCTGCATTAGGAAACTCATTTGTGCATTTGAGTAATTAGGGCAACTCTACAGGGTCTCAAAGGCCAGATGGTATGCTTTACTTTGTAATTTAGGCTGATGATTCTATCGTTATACGAAAATCACATGGAAGAGCAGCTTCTAGTGTTGACATTGCGAGTTAGGTGTTAATATAATCACATGCATACTTTACTTCAGTTCTATAGCACTTAAAATACAGCATAATTCCATCTCTAGATTAACTGGAGATCCACCAAAGCCGATCATTTCTCATCCCAGTTGAGGGAGCTAATAATAGAGCACTATACCACATAGCAGATGACCATAAAGGTGTGAGGAGGAGGTAGGTTTAAAGGTGCCTGCCAGGCCAACACCATGCAGACTGCAGGCCTGGCAGTGCCAGTCCAGGCTGGAGATGAATAACAGATGCTGGCTGACAGGCAGGACCATTTGTCATTTAACTGTCTAAGCAAAACAGGCTGGAGGGTGTCACCATAAGTCAATGTCACAGGCTTGGAAGGCACGAAGGAGTTCCAAACATTTCAATAGTGTTTAACCCCTCAGTGCTTTTACTATTATATCTCTCGGGGACATAACTTTGCGAGGACCTGCTGTCTGTCCACTCACACACAGTCGTACTTGCTCTTTTCTATGATCTTTAAAAATTGCTAGATGTCTCATAGCTCTGAAGGTTAATAAAATTATTTCTCCGTCTGCTAGCGTACCCGTATCTATAGCAGTCACAGGATTGTTTTGAATGATACCGAGGCATATCTGATTAGAGCTGACAGTTTCAATCTGCCAAATTTCTGTGATTCTTCTATATTTATTAAACTGCAGCTTCTGGATGCAGGACGGTCTGATTTCAATAGGAAACATAATCATAGCGGGTTTTTAAACCATTCCTTTCACCACACTGAGATTTACCACAGCAGTTTAAGCATCTGAAAAGGAACCCTAACTGTAAATTGTGATATTTTACTAGCGTGAAATGCTGATGCAGTTAAACTAAATAGCATTACGTTTGCTTCCTACCCAGCCTCCACCTCAAATAAACAGCTGCACTGCCTGGAGGTAGTTTAGAGCAACAGCAAATGCCAAATTGACCATTAATAGTCAACTATAATAAAAAGCTCTGTTGTCTCATGATGGACTGTATTTCGGTGCATTCATTTGCATTGTTTTAATAAATGTAAAAAAAAAAAACAATATGAGGCTGCTGCTTCAAAACGAGCGCATCTCTGTGTCATTCATTTTTCCATGTTGCTGGGCTACAGGCTCTGTGACGGTATTTTTTTTTTCTTTTATTATGACGTTTTGAGCAGAATGATGGCTTCTTTTATTGCAAGACAACAGCCTCACGACATTTCTCATGTTGACAGGACTCCATATTCACCTCAGCGATCTGGGAGCTCAACTCGACCGTTCCTTCCAGAGCTCATCTCAAGGTCAAAATCACAGCACGAAAGCTTGTTCCCATTTGTTTGTGCAGCCAGATGCGCCCTCTACATTTGGATTTTGTCTACCCCTGCTCACCCCAGGCAGCGGGGATTGCATGTTATTTCATGTCACCATCATATAAAGGTGCTGTGAATAACTGTGACAAAATCCCCACTGGAAAAAAAAAAGCGATAAGCCAGAGGAACCACGGTACAAACAGCCGAATCCCTGTGAGACGCTGAGCTCTGCAGCCACACAAGCCAAAGCATCATGCAGTGTCCCTCCCCAGTACATCTCAACATTACTGACCTCCCCCTTTAATCTCACCCACCCAACACCAAGAAAAATGAACAATATTATCACATCATAGGCAGCTGCCAAAAGGATATTAATAGAATTCACTTGAAGAATAGATTGGACACAGAGATCTAGTTGTGTGTGGTTAATAGGAGGCCGACTCTGTCCAGAAGGCCCACTCTAAAGCAGTGTTATTAAAAGAAACGAGGAGCAGTGGAAGGAACGGAGACATTCACAGCACTGACACTATTATGAAAGGTGATCTACAGTGAATAAAAAAGAGATTAGACATACTAAGAGAAAGAGAGATGGGACGACAGAACCCAAAAAGGACGTAACAGAGGGAAAATGAGAGGGAGACAGACCTCAGATAGGAACTGGATGCATCCTGAGGCTTTCTCTTGGAGGATTAAATTAATCAATTTCTACAACGCAGATGAATTCTGGACATTTGAATAAGAGCTACAAGGATGGAGGATTTATCCTCTTAAACGCAAAGTCACTATAAGGGCTTTTTGTGCAGTTTAGATTTTTTTTTGGCTCTGTATTATTAGAGAATACAAATAGAAGCAGTGAAAAAGAAAGTTTTTTTTTTTTTGTCTCTGGCTTTCTACCTGGGCACTGAACCACGACCAACCAAAGTAACACACAACACTGGAAAAGGCATCACACAAATCTATTCAGACCTTTTACTAAACAAGAGTGGCAGCTGTTGCAAATTCACATCGCTGCCGGGATGAATAGTTTTGATGTGAAGTTCTCACAGGCATGTATTTTGCATTTTCATGTAGTTTATTCATCATGCTCCCAGCGTGTAAAGGCCTAAGGCGGTTAAGACTGCATTTCTTTTTCACTCTTGATATTTGACCTACAAATAAAGGACTTATTTCACTGCGATGATGTTTCTGTTCTCAACTAGATCTTTTTGTTTTTATGTAAGTAGTTTGGCTACAGCTTAACTGTGAACAGATAATGAAGCTGTAAGAGTTTATTTACTGTCTATTAATGTCTTAACTGTTTTATTTTTTGTTTGTTTTCTCCACGTTGGTATTATTCTAACTGCCCATGTTTTTAACTTTGATTAAATAGATGTAATTTATATGAACCCTCTGAGTCCAATTTGGCATGTAGGCTTGGTTTCACTGTCTCATTGTTGAATGTAATGTTCCTTTGTGGTGTAGTGCCCTATTTAGTTTAATCGGTGCTCAGCCTGGGTTAATTATTGTGTGTTCTAGCATTTTCCTCCAGTTATCTTCCACTGTATGCAGTCTGTTTTAAAAGGATGGGGTTTATTTTTCTCTCTCTGCGCTGCAGCAGGGAATTTTTTTTTTGCCCCTGCAGATACACTTTACAAGTAAAATGTTATCGTATCGATATCAGCCTTGTTCACAACCATCAGCAAATAAGATGGCATTCGCAGATGGCGGTGGCTGATGTTCATCTGGTGCGTTACATTAAAGGTTCTTTCATACATTTGATGATTGGATTTGTAGTCAATTAAAGAAACTGCTGAAAAAACACTCTGGGTATTTTTTTTTTATTTTCACAGCAAAAATTTCTTTCCTCTCCTGACTCAAAAGTGGAATAGACAACGAAAACAAAATCTCATTGTTATTTTAAACATCATCATCATCATCATCATCAGCCAAGAATAAATTCAGAATTACAATCAGTGCGTCCCTACAGACTAACCCCACTATCAAGCAGCTATAGCACTGGAACTAAGCTAATAATAGAACATGTTTATGTGGGTGGATCCGTCAGTATTGCGAACTCGAAGCCAATCACTGCAGCTTTGACTCAGCGTGGTCTCAGCACAGACTGTTACATGGTTAGAATGAGGGGCTCTGTGAGCATTAACACACTGGCCAACAGGTAGGCGCAAGGCTATTTCATTATGAAGCTCCCAGCTGTGAATGTGTGAAAGTGTATAAATGTGGTACTCATTCAAATTTCACTTGCGAAGTAATAATACTGATGATTTTTTAAAAGCGTAAGATCAAACCAACTCTCATTTGCACCAGCTGTGTGGTACATGAGGGTACTGATGGATTTTTCACTTATCCCTGCCAGGAAACTAATGAAATATGTGATGTCTTACAAATGCTTCCATTATGTGAGACATCACCTTTTTTCACCATTTCCCAGGTGTCAGTAAGTGGTTTTTAGGCCTATGGGAGCCATCCACAGCTCTCATTAGAAACCTTGTTGTGACCCTGTCTTAAACATGTCATTTCCATGCGTCTCTGTGGAACCATGCATTACTTAAAGGACTCATTGATTGCCAGTACAATCACTAGGCCTCTGACAGTCAGTTTGGCTGATGAATCCAGATGGCCATAGACATCCGCCGACTCCAGCGGCCTCCTGCAGTTCAATTCCCTCCACATCACCACACCAGTCAATACCACTTTCCATCGATAGGACAAGGAGAAGATAGGAAGGGGTTTTCATCACCTGAACCACCCGCTACTTCTGACAGCTGACAGCTACTTTAATGACAGGATCAAAATTAAGAAGGAAAAAAACAACCAAAAAAAGAACTAGTGTCAGTCTATATAAAGTCAAACACCCATGTCTTGTACTGGACACGGGTATAGGTTTGTCATTGGGCGATCAAATCGAGAATTGATTATCGCTTATTGACTCCAGACTAAGAGCAGAGCAGTGTATCTCTTAACAGGGTAACTGTCTGAACTCACTCAACCCATTAACATTCAGCTGTTTCCACCCAATCTGTTTCTGAAGAACTTTAAGAAAACATTTTTTTTTTTTCTCCTTCTTTGTTCCTTTCCCATGTGCTGCTTTGGTATGGAAGAGAGGCAGCGCTGTTACACTGCTCTGCTTCCCCCTAAATTCATCTGAGTTCCAAGGTGCATCTATTAAATTAAAAATCCTGCGTTGCTCGGAGAGGGGAGCACTGTGTCTTGGTGTACACACAGACTGCAACTGATTGAAGGAGAATGCCACTGATGGAAAATGTGCCAACTGGTGAAGGAAGAGAGTAGTAGATAAAATGGGGGAGATAAATATCCCATCAGCCTCAGGCATGGGATTTAATTTTCCTCTATGAGCATTTCTACTTCAGCTTGGGAAATTGATCATTTATATTCCCATACCAGGTGGAAAAGTGGAAGGGCTTCTGTGCACGGCAGTGTGTGTAGGTGTAGGTGTGTGTGAGTGTGTGAAATCGGTTGTGTATGTGACGCAGGGAGATACTGTGAACGAAAGAGAGAAGAGAACGCATGAAAGCATAACTAACCACACCGAGCCCAGAACAACGATTCACGGCGCCGATACAGTTGTTAGTCAGTTAAATGATTCAGCAGTAAAAGGATAAACAGAAAAACAAAACAAATATCAAGCTGACAGTCGATGTTGTAGCTGGGGGAAAACCAACAGAAACTGACAGGTAGATTAACACTGTTCCACCGGCTATTTAGCTCCAAGGAATAACATGATCATATTAATCACAGTTATTGATTGATAGCCACTCTGCCACTTGGCATTTCTATCGTGCATCACATAGCGCGCATGGAACACACCCCAAGCCCCAGCACAACTTTTATCACGGTCTATTCTGTGCATATTTCGTCAGCTGTCCACCTGTTCTAGCTCCCGGTGAAACATAATGCAGCTTTTATGTACAATATTTCAGATATGCACTCCATACAGCGTGTTCACTCATGTCCTTGTCAGCTTGATGCTCATAAATAGACATCAAGTCTTGGTGGGTCTGCACACACAGCGCTGTAGAAAACAATCTCTTCAGCCACGCACGATGACATTAAGATCACTTGACAACAACACACAAATACTCCCACGAGGCAGAACATGAAAACACATTTGCATTGACTCAACTACTCAGCTGTAATACCTCTGAAAGCTTTAGGGCCCTGCTGGGAGGCAGAAGTGCTCGGTGTAGGTTTGAGATAATGACCTTGTTTACACCATGGTTTAAAACAATTGTACTGCAGTGGTTGGAAACTAATTCCTATTTTTGACACCACAAATAGGGTGTTAAAATACTTGCTAGTGTGTTTGAAAAACTTGTTTATACAACTTGAGCAGATGTTGTCTATAGTTGGACCACATGGTAACAAGGTGGTGCCGAGAAAAGTATAAGACATTAACACAGCAATCTAACATTTATTTGTAAAATATAAAATCAAGCGCAAAGTAAAAGAAAAACTGTATGCATTTTGGGAACCATCTGCCATTACAAAAGTCTTACTACAACTTAGTATTGATTTCACAACCTGTACAGAGGGATGACCTTCCTTCTGAAAGAAAATCCTTCAATTGATGATTCGATGATGGCAGTGAACTGTGCAACACAGCAGTCCAAAAT
>JAPTMW010000018.1:16322308-16332855 GCA_029822955.1 Ostorhinchus angustatus | reverse complement strand
AACAAAGGGATGATACATTGTTCTGAACAGACTTCCTTAATTGAATACCAAGAGCTGGGGGACATCAGGCGAACACACAATGACATGACAATTCTTTGTTTTACTGTCACTCTTCCCACATTGCCGCATTACTTGTAACCAATGGCAACAAATCTTTTCCTGTTCTGTGGCAAGCCAAAGGTTTTTGTGATTATTTTTTTCCTTTTACCGCAAACATGAAAATGTAAATGACTTGTTCTTGTTGCTCACCAGAAACTGGGCCATGTCAAAAGCCAAATCCTGGACAAAGCTGAAGCGATGCTCCGCCAGTGGAGACACATGACCCTGACAGACCTTTACGTTCTCAGGGGTTTGAGAGACACCTTGGCTGACGGAGCACAAGGTGACCAACACCGCTTCACAGCAGTCATGAGCTACACAGACAGGAAAGAGAACACAGTGAGAGAATATAAGAGAAACCAGCAGGCAAAGATGAGGTCGAGTAGGTCTATATGATGCTTAATGTTAGCCTTTTAGAACACTGAGGGCAACTGAGGCAAAAATACTTTACATTTGCAAGCTGTAGCAAGCTTTAGTTATAGTGCACTCAAAGCATCAAACCAGACAGAAATGACTCAGTATAAATTAATGGCAAAAGCAATGATATGATACACTCTGTAGAGTCACCTATTTAAGCTTTTCTGTGTGCACCAAAGGACTAAAAAGGATCCTGCAAGAAATATCATCCTTATTAGTTTCATTCATATACTCAACTCAGGCAAAAGCTACTTTCCTCAGGATATCATATGGTTTGAGGTACGTTAACTATGTTATTAAGGTCTTTTGTCAAATGGAGGCGAATTTGAGGTTAGAATAATTTAAAGTGACAAATTACAGACTAATGTTAATATCTCTGCCTGCAGGGAAACAGTCTCACTGAATTCATGAGGAAATGTAAAATAAATACTTTAATATTGTAGCTATAAGAAAAGGATTCAGCTCAATTTAATCTCTTAATTACTAAAACAAAAAAAGATTACACAGAATACTACTTCATCATGCAATATGTTGCACTTAAATAAAGCTTATGCAAATGAGTCTGGTTGTCACAATCAAAAGTACAGTCGTGATCATAGTCTGTGTGTGTTGCCAAAGCACAACTAACAGGGAATACTATAAAGGTTCCTCATGGCTGCCTGCACACAGTGCTGACAGACTATCAGCTGCTAATTTACAATGGCAAAGTGATACAGGACTCCTTATCGGTCGACACTGGATAGACATCTACTAGAGCTGAACCTCTTCAGGGCCTCGAACAGGAAGAAGATTTCCACCATATCAGATAATCCTGCACACCTTTAATCTTACATCTTCAGTCATTCGTGCTCCTTAAAGTTTACTTAATTTAAGTGATTACCTCCATTATAATGCTTTTCAAAATAATCCAAGACATCTATTTGAATGCAGAAACCACCAGAATCACTAATGAGATACTGATAAAATAAAAGTTTAAAAAATATATATATATATATATGCATGCTCATACTCTTGCCTACAACGTGTTACCTGTTTGATGTACTTCAAGTATAGTTTTTGGCATTTTTAACCACTCAGCAACTCAATGATACACATTAAACTTTAAATCCTTTGCATAAGGGCACCTCAAGTCAAGCCAAAGCACTGATTCGGTGTATCTACACTGATTTTCCCAGGCCACCTGGGAATCCTATCCTGCGACCTTCTTGTCGGTCACTAGCCCAGTCCTTTGGAGCTCTGTCCTGATGGAAAAAGCAGTGAAGCAGAACTAATCTGTTACGGGAGAGTTACACCTCCTCACACCCACCCTCAGACGGCTGTAATTCAGTCGCACTCTTAACAAGATAACACAGTTTAACGTGTTCTGTTTTCATTTTTCCCTGTTAGTAGGTGAAAACCAGGAAAACAAGTTAAAAAAATATTGAGATTGTCTCTTTCAGAATGATTTTCTTAGAAACATAATCCACGATCTCATAGATCACAAGAGTATTTTTCAAACACGTACTATGAGACAAGGATATCAGTGTTGCCTAGTGTTGTGCTAGTTAAACTTATTTACCACACTTGATAACAGAAATGGCAAAATACATGATTGCGCAGAGTAAGTGTGATTTGCAGAGACGAATAAGTGGGTGATAAATGAGCCAGACTCTAGTAAAAGAGAGGTGATTCCTCTCTCTCGAAAATACAACATTAGTTTTAAAATGAGGACAATGGTTGTAGATGATTAATCATTTGCTGCTTCGACTTTCTTCCACTGCTATAATAACTCCTGAATGCCCTGTGCTTTCAGTGTGATGTAAGAGCACAATAACGCCATCTCCTTTTTAAATACAGTTATTGCTTTGAAACTCCCCCAGGGCAACAGCAAATGATGACTATAGAATAACAATCAATATAGAAGATATGAGTTTGTTGTCATTATCCAGTGACTGCCATTATATCAAGGTGTCGTACTTTATTCTTTTCCCTTTTTGGAAAACATCGACTGTGCAAGTTAAATCTATAGTAAACAGTGTGCTATCTGACAACACACACTAAATGTAGCAAAATAAATGTATTATATATTAAACACTGCAGGTGGAGCTGCATTTCCACAGGTCCATTAGAGCTGGAGCTACAAAGGACTGTAGCTGGGGTGGCTTACCAGGACACAGTGCCTGCAAGGTGTCATGACTGCTCCTTAGGGTGCTGGTCAGGTGCCTCTGTGTGCTGCCAGTAAACAGCAGGAAGTAGTCCACGCCTTCTTCATCTGCAGCCAGCTCTTCATCAGCGAGCTGCACTGTGATAACACACCGCCCCTGCAGACAGACAGACAGACGGTAAGAGGGAGGAAGATAAAGAGCACAAAGCAAAACAGAACGACACAAAAGCATTGAGGGAAAAAAAAATTAGGACAATCCAGACAAATGTGCTTATTGCATCAGCTTAAAATGCAGGAAACAACAAATTATTATAGATGAAAACAGTGTATACCAACGAACACATACTATTATCATGTAAAAAACCCAAATATTTCCACAAAAGGCCATTAGGGGTCAATGATGAGTAGAAGATGGCCAATAGTGGACAGTTCAGTGGAGGAAAAAACATCAACTAAAAAAAAAAGGATATTTGATCCAAGTAAAACAAATCCAAAAACCATCACACTCAAAGTAATTAATCAATGTACTCCAAAATAAATTAAGGTGGGAGCAGTTTTTATTTTAGAACTATTATTTCCCTTCGCCTGTTGGTAGCTGGGATGCTCTCAAGCATCCCCAAAATGAATGAATGAATGAATAAAAGAGCCCAACGCTTATAGTAGGCATCAACCACAATCAGAGATGAATTCTCGATACAAAACAGGTTGCAAAACATTCATTTGGCACCAGTAAATCAGCCTGTCTCTGATAATAAGAGGCAACAGAGACTAGATTTTGACCTCCATGAGATACACTCAACCACTGTCTGGAAAAATTATTTTAAAATGCTAATTTAAAAAAAAGCAATATTAAAAAAATCTAATTCAATCCCAATACAATTTCACATTTTCACCACTTTGTACATATGTCTGTTACCTGATCTATATGTGCAAAGGTATTGACAAGTTACATCTGTGGTTGATTGATAATGGGTCTCTTTAGTAATACTGACTTCAGATTGTTGTTCAAGAACTCATGATGCATAATGTGTGTACAACCTGACGCAAACAAAAAACACTTTTGAAGTTCATGACCAATCCAAAATACCAAATCCTTCTCCACTACCTCGGTCCTCTTCTCCAGCTGAGGCCAAATGAGCCTGTTTATCTCTGAGGGAACATTCACTTTCCCACAGATAAAATTTAAAGGTCCCCTCCAGACAAGAATTCTAAAACATAACAAAATACCCAACTGAATAATAATGTTGTGTCTGATACAGGGTTTCAATAAAAGCGGTTCAATGGCCTCATTAAAAGCTGTTGACGTGACATCTCCTCAAGTCTATTTTTCAAAGTTTAAGCAATAAAAGTCGCACTACTGGACCACAGTTTGTTCCACAATATTTGTAATGTCTGAAATCCTGCTCAGAAGTACAGAAGCCTAAGCTTTAGAGTTCAGATAAGCACTGAGAAACTTTCCAATTTTCAGCAGATAAATGTAGATAAAGCCTGACAGTGCCAAACTCTGCACAGGTAAAAGAGAATGACACAGTAAAGAACACGAAAAAAAAAACCTTGATTTTGAGCAGAAGGGCGTCTAAAATGTGATTAGAAGAGTAAAATCCAATTGAGTGCTGTCACTAAAGATGCATTGAGGATGATTGTGAAGCAAGGTGTGAATTACAATCAGTGGACTTAACTGGATCCAGTTACAGACTAGATATCTGGAAACTGAATCTGCAGTGAACGTGAAGCCCGTCGTCTCAGCACTACACTCACAGCGATTATACTGATGATTCGCGGTTTATGATTTATTGATATTAAAATGTTACACATCACACCATTAACAAACAAAGTGGGAGGCAGCAGACAGTGATGAAGCTTGACTTTGTGCCAACAGAGTTAAGTTCGATCAAGAGAGGGAGGACCCTAAACACCATTTTCTAAAATTAGAAGACAACATGATTAAAAGCACCATTTCATTATTAGCACTTTTCTTCAATTTGTAGCCGTTAGAGCTCCTGATATTCTTTCAAGACAGGTCCCTTTCTGATACAAGATACGCTGTTGGCTTCATCAAGCTGTTAAAAGTGCAGCTCTTATTCATTTAGTTGTTTTTACTTATCTCATGACTTCATTCTGACAGAGTGACAGCGTGATTCTCTGACAGCATGCAGAGAAGAGGAAAAAAGAAACAAAAGAAGCAAAAGCACACTGATGAGGTGTAAAACAACAACCTCAGATTTAAGTGATATGATTTGTGTTATTATATGTCAACGTACATGAAATCTGAGGTGAAAATACAATTATGCACAGTTTACTGCAGAGGCTGTTCCTTTTTCTGAAGTGACAATGAGCTGTTGTGGCTGAGAGTTGTGGGGAATGATGTGGTGTCATCTGAGGACACATGGAAAAGCAACAAAGAAGAGGGATATTGTTCAAAATTAGCTGCTTTCCACCGGGGGGATGCAGTTGACAATGAAGGGTGTACAATAGCACATTTCATCCCACTAAATCCAACCAGTGTTGCAATCTTTCCACCGTCCCCCGTGCAACAGGAGCAGCCTGACGTGGCCGGTGTCACCAAGGGCATAAAAAGTAGGAGGTTAAAGGTGCTTCCTGCGTTCTCTTGTAAAGAGTTGCCTCGGGGCCTTGTCTACATGGGAGGGGGGGATCAGCAGGTTGACAGCAGCGAGGCTAACCAGCAGCCTTGGGATCATCAAGTCTGTTTGGCGAGCCACTGCTGCTGAGTAATGTGAGGGTGAAAAATGTGTTCAAAGGCGGCCACACGTAGCCCAGAGGCCACAGGAAGAAAAACAGCCTGCAGTTACCTTCTGAGAGCCAAGACTGAATGGAGTGTGGAGGATGCAGACTTTGCTATGCAAGGAGGGTCTCAGCTTTAACAAGCAGAGCAGAGGCTCTGGCGTAAATGAGTTGTAGATGGGTGGAAGCCAGCAGGCATGACATTCTCTCCATTAAAAACTCATCTCTTATCCTGAGCCCAGACTGGAAATTAAGGTTTGGTGCTTCTGAACGGATTGGTACCTCAGTGGATTTGTGAGTTCGCACTCCATGTGAAAATGAAAACATATTAGTGTGAAATAAGCAGCACATTCTCGGTATGAACAAAAGAGGAGCAAAAGGAGAAATGGGTTTCTCTGCGCAACAAAAGGAAAGTGTTAAATCACTTCCACCACAATACCAACACACTGCATTTGGCACAATTGCTGTTCAAATGATTTCTGACAGCACCACAGCAGTCTCATGCTTCGCCCAAATTAATATAAACCCATCACAAATAACATCTATAACAAAGACATTTCATTTAATGCCAAACTGAAAATACATTAAATAAAGAATACCATTCAAAAAAGCATGTCTACATAATACATTTCCACTCGTCTCCTGTTACATTTGTTCCCCTGTCAGTTCTGATTACTTCAATCTGTGATCTATGAATTAGAATAAAAGAGAAATTAAGACAAAGAATAGAATAAAGAATGGCAGTATTGTTACTCATTTTGGAGGCACATGTGGTTGCAGGGGGTGGAGTTGGAGACGGAGAGATGTGAAACATCTGCTGAAACCAGCAGGAAATACAGCTGCATACTCTGGCTTTGGCGGAAAAAATATGCAAACAAGCAGCACACGCAACTGACATTAACTCTACTGACAAAAAGTCTAATCAACATAATACCTAAAGAGTAAAATACAACATTTATGTGGAGCCTCCTGTGTGTCCAGCTTAATTCAGCAAAAACAAACTCTTGGTTCAAAAGCTGTGTGGCATGTGCACAAGTGGATGTCTTTGAGCCCCATCGGATAACTGTGCTCTCTGCTGGTAATAAGTACTTAACAAAGTGACCTGCTGGGGCATTGACCTGCTAATCATGGACATTCAACAGGGAACAGGCAGCTTTTAAGCAACATCAAAAGAACAGCTGGAGGCTCTGAACCCAACCCCCCTTTTAAATATGCATGTGTGAGTGGAGCCTTTTCCACTCATCCTGCAACTGTATCGGGTTCGACTATCCAGGTAAAGCAATGTTTTACAAATACCACAAGCATGTTCTCCCACTGGCTGCAGATGCATTAAATAAACATACAATGCACAAAGGTAAAAGTAGGAGGTTTACTTTGAGTCTTGCTTGACAATGTGATTCAACTGTGCTGGAATGATTTCAAGTGCAAGTTAAATTCAGCTCAATATTTTGCATTTCCTTCATACCAGAACATTGCCACCTTTTGATTTACCAAAAAGAAACCACAAAAAAACAACATCTATTTAATATTTCATTTGAGGCAAGGGAGGCAAGTGAATGAAATCTTACCAGTTCACTGGGAAATTGCCAGAGCCAAACAACTAATAAGGCAGCTTCAGTTCACACAAAACACTGACATGAAAAATTGTCAACATATTTTCAAATGAAATAACACACAAGACACACAAAAAAGGAGCTGTGTCTTCTTTCTTGTTCTGCAATTTACAAAGACATCTAAAGCATCCTTTACCCCTGTAGTGCTACAGTCGGAGATTTTGACATCAGGAAGGAGGAGCTGCAGGTTCAATCCCTGCCAAACAAAGTCCTTTTCAGACACTCCTTAAGCGAATAGCAATTAAATGTGACAAATTCACTGAAGTCAAATAAGCATCCCTGGTTATTTTATGCAACATGTTGCATCAGTAACTCCTTACTGTATCAGACCTATTAACATTTCCATTTCACTTTCAGCACACCGTAAGTTTCAACTGCAACTGCAACTACAGCAGTGCAAGTCAAGTATTCACTGTAAAATGAGAGATAGAGGAGATTCTCTCTGCAAATATATTAGTTCATCATTTCAGGATGAAGCCTTGAAGAAAGGAAACATGATGGCACAAAACTTGAAGGAGCCAGCAATGGTCTGGATCCCACTGGGCTGGAGATTTCATGATCTTAGACTGTGGACAGTAAACAGCCTAGATGTAAAGAATCACTAAATGAACTTAAATAAACTTTACAGCCTAGCAACATTTATGCTAAAAATGTCATATAATGCAACACTATCTGTAAAATATAGCAACTGCAGAGTAAATATGTACATACACTGTCAAAACATTCCTTCTCGGCTACTCAAATAACCTTCATTTTAATAGCACTATGCTGTTACTGTGTTTTACAGAGAATAATGGATTACATGTCATTTGCAGTGTTAATGTTACGAGGCTTTCAAGCTTATCTGAGTCCATTTACTGACTGTTTCTGATCTGACTCCACTTAGTATAGGGTTAGTTGAGTTCAACCTGCAGAGTTTGTAAAACATGTTGTTTTGCTGCAATTGGAGAAATAATGACTGACTTCAGACAGTTGAGAATTACAGTAACTCCATGAGCACAACTCCAACATCCAGTGTGTGATTTACACAGATGCTTTACCTACACAGCTTTGCAAAACCCATTAGAGTATAAAGAAACACTTTTAGGTTTGTTATGAAATTCTGGCAGGACAATTAGACTGATACAGCATAGGTAACTAATGTGAAATACTCCTGCTGTCACAGATTTATGTATAGTCTGGAAAATAAGGACAAGTGCTGACTTCAATGAGCAGATTTGTTTAGGGTTGCTTGTAGCTATATCCAAAATACTGAAATAATACCAGCATAAAATTATGCAAAATGCAAGGTTCTATCCAGGTAACAACACAACCTTAACCCTTGAGTTATGAGGGAAAAAATGTTTTAGTTGACCTGTAACTGGCCAATATAATTTGTAGATGTGAGAAATATTGTCTCCAATCATCAGTCATGATTTGTCCAGAAAGACTGCCATATGACCTTCTGGCATCTCAGCCTCTGGTTCACCATGTCTGAAAAGGGCTCACCAATCATGTGCTCTACATGACATGCTCATGCCATACCTTCTTGTTTAACTGTAGGCCACTCTGAAGAACACTGTCTGCTAAATGCAAGGAATGTAAACAACATGTTTGTTCACGGTCTGGACAGCAAAGTGTCTGTCTTTGACAAAAACAAAAACAAAAAAAAAACACTCATTCGGAAGTCATCCAAACCATGAATTCCCTCTCAGAAAATATTCCACTAAAAGCCTGTGCTATTCTGCATTTCTGTACACTTCTGCTTCTTTGTCTACCAGAGGAAAAAAAAATGCTGTTGTTCTTTGTGCTGACTGTGATCTGAAAAATGAAGACTTACAACAGACCGAATTGCCATTTTATGGATGGCACAGGCCCCTAAATATTTCTTTAAAGTGTACAATTACAGGTTGACCACTTAACCTCCATAAGCTATCTGAGTCTGAATTGCTGTGATAAGTGTCTAAAATCTAATGTCTAATGAGGCCTGACTGCCCGCCTGGTTCCACTGAAGAGTCTGGGTGTAAATCACAGATAAGGTTGTCTGGTTAATATGTGAGCCAGTCGAGCCTTTGGTAAGACTGAGTGAGTGAGACACAAACACACACACAAACATGCTCACCTCTCTGACTTATCTTTTCTCCTGTGCGTCTTCCTCACCTGATAGTGACGGGGAATCAATGCAACCACACAGATGCACATTCACAGATTAAATATCCCTCTCACACACATGCCCTGATGTTAAATTCTTGTTGATGCTTCCTGAAATCAGGGTTTTCTCTCACTTTTCAAAGAGCTTAGGCTGCTGTCGGTTTGGGAGGTTTGACATTACACTTAGAGGACGTTTTCCATGTCATTCTCAGCCATATGCACATATAGTCTAATTACCATTAATTTCACCAAATACCACGTAACACAGAAAGAATACAGGCTCTTACAGTAATAAGTAATAATTACCCACACACAGACCAGCACTCAGAATAAAAACACTGAAAATGAGTGAACTCAGTTTTAACTTCTACCAAAACACTTCAGATTATAACTTTAGTTTAACTGAAGTATCTTTATATGAGTATTACATTAATTAATTATTGTAACTTAACAATCTTAGTCATTTTTCACACTGTAAAACAGGTTACAGGTTAGGTTAGATGGCACAAAGGCTGGATGCCTAAGCCAGTAATCAACATGAGATTAAGATGAAAAAAGCACCTGTTAATGATTCGTGAGAGAATTATAAGTGGACCACCATTTAAAAAGAGAAATTGTTTAACTCTGGGGCCATGTTGCTTTTTAAGTAAGTTTTTATTTTTTTAACAAATGCAAGATGATCTCCAGACTGACTCTGTCTAATGTAGAAAAAAGCCTGGTATGATGACCTGCAACTAGGCCAGTGGTTCCTAACCTTTTTTGGCTCCTGAAGGGTTTAGGACCAAAATACATCAGTGACCTCCTGACCCAGTATGATCCTACCAGACCCCTCAGGTCATCTGGATCTGGTCTTTTGTCAGTCCCCAGAGTCAGAACCAGAGCTGCGTTCAGCTTCTATGCTCCACATGTCTGGAACAAACTCCCAGAAAGCCTCAGATCAGCTGAAACACTCAGTTTATTTAAATCCAGGTTAAAGACCCACATGTTCTCAGCTGCATTTGAATAGAGTTTTTTTTTTCATCAGTTCAAATCTGCACTTTCTTTTAATCTTAAAATTTTTATCTGTTTATGTGCTTTAACTGTTTAATGTTTTCATTGCTTTCCTGCTGTAATGCTTTTAATGTTTTATGTAAAGCACTTTCAATTGTCTTGTACATGAAATGTGCCATATAAATAAACCTGTCTTGCCTTGCATTGCCTCGTGACCCCATTTTAACATCACAAATTTCTGGTGACCCCAGACATTCAAAATGGAGACTTTTTTTCTGTTGCTAAAATTAATTTGTTTTTGATCATGTAATAGTTTGCTACACTATGTTGCAAATTAACATTAATTTTAGATGACATTTAGTCTATATAATGTATATTATTATGGACAGAGGCAGAAAAGCCAGGTGTAGATT
>JAPTMW010000018.1:16274775-16289527 GCA_029822955.1 Ostorhinchus angustatus | reverse complement strand
AAATTTACCATGCTTTTATTTTGAAGGCAAAGTACAAAACTGCTCAAACTAATCAAGTACTGTACTCTTTACACATATTTCACCCACAACTAACTATGAACAAAGACTAAAATATCATGGATAGTTTTTACAAAGTAATAGTAGGTTTACATAGGTCCATATCTGTGTGTTTTCTACACCTCTCATCATCCTCCGTGTTCTTTTCAAAGGAGACTTCCCCCAAGTGCACTCACCACTGTAACTGATAACTTATTAATACTGTTCTGAAGGATGGACGTAATGTGTTACAGGATTAATACTCTATAGAAATATGAAGTAAGATATCTATTTTCATCGCCTACAGTATGATAACATCATGCTGCTGCTGGTCTTTTAAATACTTTTGGGTTGCATGTTTAGAGGGAGAAACTAAGTCCCATTGGGCTGATTCACAGATACCGGGATTTCCCGGTGGTGACAAACTGTGAGGTGTGAGATGGTTCTGCTTTGTAAGAAGGTTTCACTCATGTCTCATCATATTTACTGTTACACAATTTGTCACCCTTTATGTGGAGGAAAAAGCTCCTGTGGTTTGAACTGCCCTCTGCTGGTTAATAAGATTTTCTGCAACGCATATTTTTGACCAGATAAAAATGTTGTTTATGTCATGTATTACCTTCCACCAGAAATAAAGTAAAATCAATAACATAACTGTCAGTGTAATAACACAGGCATATTGTATTCGGTCTTTAAAAAAAAAAGTGATGCATTTGCACATTTTGCTGTCTCCTTTTGACCATTTTCCTTTTGAATGACACAAATTAAACCGATTTTAGTGTTTGATGGGGGAAAAAAACACCTTCAGAGTGTGTCAGCTGAGCCTCGTGAGCACATGAGGACACATTTCCAGATCAAATCACTGTTACTAATGTCAGGATGGCCCTTGAGGGGGAGAGTGAGAGCTGTGTGAGACTGAGACAGTCTTGCTGATTGCTCATCCCAAAGCAACCCAAAACTGCCTTTTTATCCTTTTTATCCTTTTTACAAGGCAATTTACTCCTCATATTCATGATCACCTGTAAGAGCAGCCTGACCTATGAGAGATAAATCTGAGTGTTGCATCCAAATTCTCCATCATGGTGTGAGTGTGTCTCGGTCTCTGTAAGCATAGCTTATCTAATGCTATGGTTCATCTCTGAGAAAAACATTAAAGATGAATCACACTACAGTCTGCTGGCTTTTCCAAACAAATGCTTCCTGGCAGAATGAGAAAAACACAATAAATATCCTATATTCTCCAATGCAGTGTCTTCAGCTGCAGCCAGCAGACTATTGAGATTTACATTGAAATTGATGGATAGAGGAGTATAAAATATATAATCTAATTTTAAGTGAAAATTTCACCATTTGAGGAAATATAAAAATATCATTACTCTTTTAAATGATTCTTTGTATAAACAATGAACATCTGCTGCTGATTTTAGAAGATGTCTTATGTCCTTGACTTAATGGTTAAGTGGAATCCATAAATTAGATTACCGTACTGCATGCCAACCTTGAGTTGATATTTGGATGTGACTTATACTGGAACTTGTACTGAGATGATCCTATCACCATGAATGTTACAAAGACGTCCTTCACTGCAAACTGTACCATCTTTAAAGCTCAATTGTCTGCAAAATAAGCAGGTATCTGGCACTTCATCAAACACATGCACACAGTAGTAGAGACACACCAGGTATTCGATTTCCATCACAATATGTGAAACTGAGCCACAGAAAGGTTGTTTCGGAGGCCCAGCAGGTAGTGTGGCCTTCCTCCCATCACGAACATCTGAGCTCAGAGCTTTGTCTCTCATCCACCTGTAACCAGCCGTGGGTTAGATAAATGGCAGGTGGTATTGAAAAGAGTCCCCATTCACTGCCATGCTGAGCTGCACTTAGACACATTATTGCAGTCTGGAGGAGGAGAAGGGGGACGTGGGGAGAATGTGGAAGCACTGCCAGAACATAGGCGAGACAGGAAAACAAGCATGACACAAAGAAGTACATAGTTGTCTTTGTGCTGCAATAAAAGGAGGTTTTGTAAGTTGGAGGACTTGGATGGACGAGGATGGAAGAGATAGCACTGAAAAACCCCTGGCCAGAGTAAACACTTGGACAGAGACACAAAAACACACAAGTTGCACGAGAAGGGAGGAGGGAGAGACATATCATTTGGCTGAAGTGTCTTCAGAGGACTGCATGCAGTGTCACACAATTCACTGAAAAGCTTCTTACATTCAACAAGACTGTCCACATTTCTCCTCACTCAACTGTGTCATGCGGCTGCTGCTGTATTTTTGTTTTTCCTCACTTAAAGCTGCATGCTGAAACACAGCAAAAGAAGACTGTTTCATGCTCAGTACTTCATTTATGTCAAATATTTCGTTTCAACCATATTACGCAGCCTGTCTGCAGTCAATATATAAAACTCCTGTTGGAAAAATATTTTGCTTGTATTAAGCTTTAGTTGTTTTGCATATTTACATTTGATTCTGTGCACCTCCAGAATATCTTCAAGTGAAAGGCGTGCATAACTGTGTCAGCTTGAAGGCTAAAAAATATGTAATAAATATTTGACCTGTATCATTCTCATCAAACAACATGCCTCGATGGTTTGTCTTTGATTTTATGATCATTGTTATTTTGGCAAGAATGATGCATGCTTATTGTTCAAAGGTCTGACAACAGTGCAATCAAAAGAAATAACCTTACAGATACAAACACTGGAAAACATAGTTGCTGTCAGCTTTAAATTGCCTCTGAATGTGTGATTTTTTATTTTTTTGTCAGAAATTCCTCATTTTTCATATCTGTCTCAAAGACTCAATATGTCAGAATATTGGATGGTGCACTTTCACTGATAGAGCCTGCCATTACTGTGCATTAAAAGTGATAATTTACCTGCCATACACTGTGGCACCATGGTAACTAGCAAATCAACCATGGAAAAGCAATATTTGAGAGAGTAGAAGAATATCAGGAAAGACTTTGTCAGAGGTAATGGTGCAGATTTAAGCTATTATTACAAAGAGATTCACTGCAAAAGGGTAGGAGATGATATTTTTTAATTAAAAATATACAGTACATGATGCATCATTTCAGCTCTAGTTCCGTCCACAAGGTGTCACTGTCTGTGGTTCTGCAGGTCAGTAAGTCCTGCTGATCCCATCAGCTGGGATTTACTGTCCTTGTCAGAAACACACCACAATATAAATCACACAAATTTTCTACTTTTTGTCAGTTTTAAGATCCTGATTCATTGAACTGTGCTTCATTGTAAAACTCTGGGTATTTTTTCTTCCACAGGTATTGCCTCGCTTTATATTGTAGCCAAACTTTAATATCTTTGTCCAATGGAGTCATGCAAGTACACATGCAGTCTTGGATGCATGACAAACAGCAGGTCAGGTGACTTAAGCCCAGCTGGCGTGCCCAACCAGAGGAAAGGGATTGTGGGAGGTCGGACCGTACTTGCCTCCCACCTACCTCCACACCCCACCTCCATTCACTAAAGCTCAGAAGATTAACTCCCTCAGATCTACCATCTTTAATTACGAGCAAACAGGAGGAGTAAAGGCAAAGCGACTCCATAAAGATAATTCAGGAGAGGCTCAGTTGGGAAATAAACAGAGAGGACCTGTATTATTGTTACTGCTACATTATCTCAGATTTCATCTTCCTAGATATTTGCACGTAAAGGCACTAGTCTAGTGGTTTAACTGTGCAATGTAATTATGTAATATTTACCCAAGTGTGGGTGGAAAAATCACAACTTCATATACAGCATTTTATCCTCTACATCATACAGTTTTGTATGGATGTCTCTAAAGTCTGTCTGCAAGGATTCTTTTTAAGTGTGTGGGTATCTAAAAAACAAGCATCTGGATCAGAAAATAGATCTTAAAAATAAAGATGAAAGCAGTATCATGCAAGTATACAAGGATGAAAGAGATTAAAAGTTTCAGAGTCCTAGCCCTTATTACATGTACCATGATGCTCGGCAATTGTTTAAAAGAAAACCCATCAGTGAAAACCTGACACTGACGCTACTTCCACTTAGCAGAGAAAATATAGTGCAAAACTGTATTGCAGTAATTGCACCAGCAGGGTTTTGTTTGCTCTGTTCTACTCTACCTTGTTATCTTGAAGTTATTTCATGCCCACATACAGAAGATGAGGCACTTAAAGGAGGGAAACACAGCTAAAAGTTGAGTAGGTGACAGGGACAACCCAAGGGGCTGCTACATCTTTTTTTTTTTTTTTGATAATTCTGAAGAAGAGTAAATAACTGCATTTTCAAGTGTGAGTACATGTCAGACAAGTATAAGGGGAAACCCACAAAGCAAAATCAATATTAAAGTTTACATTTTATGCACCGTATTGACTCTAGAGAATGGAATGAGAATAACAATGTGAGGGTCAGTGGAAAGGAATATTTATACAAAGTTCATGCAATTTGCTGGATGACTGTAGTGTCGAGTCAAACCAGTCAGAACAGAGACACAGAGAGTAGGTTTATGACTCTTGCCCAGAATCTACAATAGTCCCGTGGAAGCTGATCATTTTCTGGGTTGCATGATATGTCTCTGTAACGCCGGCTGTGCCCTGCTCCTCCTAAACCAGGTCTGCACACACCATTAACTGTAATCCCAATATGTGCAGCAGAGGATGAAGCTCACAGACACTGGAGAAAATAGCATGTTACTGAAACACTCACTTAATTTCCTTCTCGGGGATAACTCGCATCTATGTGATCACACCAAGATATGCTCACTATCACTCTATTACCCATCTACTGGGGCTGAATATCAAGGCTGAATTCTGGATTATTTGACTGCAGGCCTCTGAAAATATCATGACGGCATAATGATGACCTGCAGCGTGTGATTGGTGGACAGTGTACCCGGATGGAGGAGTAAAGAGAGTCATAGGCGGGGCTTGAAGGAGGGTTTAGATGGAGACTGGTGAAGACAGAGAGTATGGGGCTAAATTTAGCCAATGGCTCTGCTGGGGTGGAGCTAATCCTCTTTGCACTCGAATTATCTGGCCTTCGGATTAGAGAGCTTTGCCTCTATGCAAGACATCTACTCTCTATAATGATGTCCCATAGCTGGCTGTACCATGTCCTGCCGTGGGGGTGGATGAGTTTGCAGACTGACCGCAGTGAATGAAAAACTTGCTACAAGATATTTGCCAACTAGTGGACTAACTCGAGCGCCATTTTTATTGTTGCTCTTTTCAAGATGACAACTGTATTTTCCAAAACTGCATTTTTCCAGCATGTTTTGAAGATTCCAGGAAAAAGCTTCCTGAGGCCTAAGTCAAACAGTATATGTGACTAATAAAGTCAATAGAATGCTTTCATCTGTAAAAGACCTGGTTCAATCTGCCTCATCATGCAGTTGTAAATAAGGGTCTTTCAGTGGCACAAGTCCCACAAGAGCAGTCATTCCTATATTTCTGTATGTGAACCACAGGAATGATACATAGCGCAGCAGAGCTATGATTATCCATTTCCAGCACTAGGTGCCACTCAGGCACATCCATAATCACCTCTGCACTCATCCACACCCAAACAAACAACAACAGCCTTTCCATTCCAATTAAAGAGTAAAATTTGGTTGGATGAGCAGCTACTGTAGCAGTTCAGCGTCTTACTCAAAGATACTTAGCAGCTAATGCAGCGATGCATCCGTCTGCTTTTGGGACATAAGGCCTCATCTGGGCTTGTATAACTACTGGCAACCGTTACAAAAATATGCTGCCACAGTCCACTGTGACAGTGTTAAATGATCATGTCATTTCTGCTTGACATTGAGGATTTGACTTTCAGTGAGGCAAACACTGAAGTGGTGAATTGTGTCATTAAGAGCTTCACATATTTCATTGACAAGTATTAAGTATCACTGAGGTGCTTGAAATTAAAACTACTTTTGCATTATCTTTGGCTTTTGTATGGAAATATATCCTTCAAATCCTTTAAAATGTCTTAACCATGACTGCAAGCGACTGAGGGACCAGATTCAAGTCTCCATGACAACAAGCATCTGCTCTGCTGAAATATCCTTGAGCAACAGAAACCCTCCGTTTTTTTATGACTGCTGTTTTGTCAGCTGACAATGACCTCTGACCTTCCTCTGTGAAGTTTGTTTTTAGAGCTAAAAAATAGTGTGTCTTCACAGCTTGCACTCAGTGCCATTGGAGCCTGTTGCTATTTAAACTCAGAGGACTGTACCATCACATTCAGGGGGTGGGGAGGCTCGTTCCGGGAGTTTCCTGTGGGGATGAGCTTGGGCGAGGGAGGGGTGGTGTTGGCTGGGGGGGATCGTGAGGTTGGATCCTAATCCCTTAGCCTTGGCTGCAGCACGGCCTTAGGATAAACTGACATGTAGACTACTGCGACTCGGACTTGTGCAATTTTTATTTTAATTTGCTTTGTTGTGAAGTCATTTTCATGCAAAGGGAATGCAAAGTCAGGTAAGAAACTTTTTGAAAATTAAATCCTATTCTGGTTTGTGCAATAATTTGTTGCTTTGGTTGACAAATCAAGGGATTGAATTGAGAGATCATCTAGAATAAAAAAAAAAAAACCCGCAGAGACACTTATTTTTGTGGTTTTGTTTGTAGTTACAACAGCAGAATGTTCTTAATTCAGTATACAGTTATTTAAGCCATAAAAATATCCATGTAACTATGAAACAATTCATACATTTTAAAGAGTAGCCTCCAGTGCATCATTCAGTCGACAAAACAATCAAGTCGGCCAACAACTGTTAAATTATCAACGCTTTGAAACAATAAATGTATTTGTGATTCTATTTGACTAAAACCAAAGACTTTTTTTTCACATTTTGAAAGTCTCTGGCTGCTCACAGAAGGACGCTCCTGCGATCAGGCTTTGAGACAGGTGGTGTTTTTACAGCAGAAGCTATGGAAATAAAATAAGTCTACTGCAGTGGCATGCTTCACAACACCCACAGGTCTGAGTCTGACCTACTTCGATGACTGTTTTCCAAAAAATTGGAATTGCAATAAATGTTTGGGTGGTTAGCAGACAGAAATCATGAGGGATTGTCCTCTGACCTCTCGAGGTCATAGTGGAGCTGAGATTACAATGACTTCACTGCTTTGACAGTTGAGTAGCTGAGGTCTCAGGTAAAACCTCTGCACAAACTGCAGCCGAATACATGGTTTTAAATATTCATACCATCTGTGTTCTTTGCTGTGATCAAACCGCTCGCTCATATCTATTAGATCTGGAATGTTATTTAATGAACATTTATCAAATAATCGATAATGACTTAAAATACGTAGGCTACATGGATGTGCTACAGAGGCCTCTGTTTAATTAAAAAACATGTTAATAGAGATTAGTACAAACACTGTGTGATCTCTGCATGTACATCTGTCAGGTTTTGATGAAATGCTCATTGAGATGTCTTTATCATCTATTTCATTAATTTTTCTAGTTGTATTTGTGAGGGTTCAGCTTATTTGCAATGATAAACAAAATAGAAAAGAAAAAAGCAACAGAGGTTCAGATAGGAAATAGTACAAACTACATATGTGTGACAAAGTCAAATCTTTTCATAAAATCTCAATATGCAAACAAAACCAGAACAAAAAGTACAAAGAAATGAACATGTAAAGACAAAATGCACAAAACAGCTGGTGCATCTGAGGAGAAAAATAATTGTAAAATCAGTGACAAGCGAGAAAAGGTATGAGTTTCGGCGTTGATTAATGATTTTGGCAATCACAACAATGAGGTAAATACTGAGAGCAACATCTTTGAACTGTTCAGTTTCTGAAAATGGAAAACTGTGAATGAATAAAAATGATCGAGTAGAACTGAAAAGGTTTTCTGATCCATGTTACAAAGCAGGTATAGAAGATCCACATGTCTATTTCCTGCAACGTCCATCATCACAGCATTAATATGCAACATGCATCGGTCCTTTAGTCTGTGCAGAATGAGAAACTGACGAAGTAAAGACAACCGAGTTCGGCTCAGTCAAACTAATAAATGATCTTAACAGTAAAAGGTCACTTGTGAAATTGAAATTGCTTTTTGTCGACTAAATTACCCAGTGACCTCTTCGCTTCCTGTTAAACTTCTGACTCACATTGATTTTCATGATTCAAAGGGAGCTCTTTGACTTTTTAACACTGGAACGCTCTCAGAGGAAGGTGGATCATGACTTATTTAAACTCTGGTCTCAGACATGAAAGTAGATTTGATGTTGGAATTGGTGTTTACACATTCATAAAGGTATTGATACACAGATCAATAGGTAAGCGACACAGATTGGAGACAGAGGAGGAAAGTGTGAGTCCAGGCAGACTAACTGTTATGTAAGCAGCAGCTGTGCGAGTAAAAGTACTGGAGCAGGATCATGACAGCTACACTGACTCTGTCGCCAACAATGAGCTTCTATCCTTCCACTTTTTTTGCTTAATTATTCATATTTTCTTCACTTTGCTAAAAATAAAACTAAAAAAAACCAAAACAATAAAAGACAAAAGGAACAGCATGAGAAGTTCAGATCACTGGGATCAGCAGGGCAACTCCTTTTATTTTTCCTTGCATCCAAATTAATCCATGCATAAATAATAAAAACAAAAAAAATATTCAGACTTCAAAACCAAACGTGTTTCTGTGGTTTAATTCAGTATTTTAGTGTCTCAAACTAAAATCCATAATCCACTGCCACTGTCAGCCACCTCCATGCCTTTCGTGATGAAACAATAATGTAAGGCAGGAAGGGCAAAATGAAAAATCTGCCGTCTTAATCTGGATTAAATTATAGTGTTCGTCATCCTGGCTCCAAACCAGGACAGACCAACCCAAACCAAACCAACCACCTACATGCATGAGCTGTGACTGTTAGTAGTCCTGCCTCAATATCCACCTAGTGTTCACCCTAAAACATAGATTATAGCGGAAAATAAAAGGTTGGAGACACGAGTAGATAGATTTGGTCTGAAAATAGCACATTTAATCACAATTACTGTTAATCTGATATATTTTAAAGCAGAATATGTAACTTGAGTGTTGCAAAAGCATTGACAGTACCGTACAGCGGTAGTAAAGCTGTCAAATGTTTGTTTGGCACGTAGTTATTTTTCTTTTTTTGTCTGTTTCCTGCCTACATTTTAACCAACCACTGTTAGCACTGATTTCAACTCTCCTTTTAGCTCTTTTACACAGTCCAATAACTTGGATATTGAGCAAAATCCTCTTCCTGCCAATGAAAAAATGTAAAAAAAAAAAAAAAAACTAAACAAAAAAAAACTGAAGTCACTCAGTTTGTTTTGTGTCTAACAGGTACGTTACAGCAAATTTGTCATGGATTTTAATTAGGAAAATACTGGGTTTTTTTGTTTTGTTTGTTTTTTCAGTTCTAATAAATGGAAACAGGCAAAATTTCAGGACTGGAAGCCAAAGCATAATGAGGAAAGCTGAATTTACAAAAAACGGATAAATAAATTAAAATTCCACTTTTCAACTTTTTTCATCAATTTTTCATTTGTTTAAAAGAATTAACTATGAGAAATGCTAATCAGTTTGTCTCATTCTGAAAGGAGCTCAAGCAAGTCCTCTTTGCAGATTTATTATCAGTAAAATGACCACCCATTGGATTCATCTAGTGAACCACAATGAACCACATCTGCTATGATTGCCCTAATTTTGTACTTTTGAGTCAAATTTCACTGTCTGTATCTTAAGTCAGTTTGCATGCAAATGTCAGGCAGTACAAAGTAATTTATGTGCCCTGCTGAGTTTAGACTCACAATGAAAATCAAGACAGATTTGGATATGTATTCACTCTGGCTCTGCTGTGTGATGGATCAAAATGGCGTTACAGCATCTGAGTGTGGAGGATATGAGATTATCTCATTGTATGTGAAGGACAAGCAGCCTACAGGGAGACTGGGAGCCACAAACAATGCTCATTCACCTGCAACGGCTTTGTTTTGCTTTTTCATCAAAAAGGATGATTTATTGTAAACTGAATACGTAGCAACAAATAGTACAACAAATATTACATGTGTAGGAAAAGGGAATTTAAATGGAGAAACAAATATGAAGAAAAAAAGGAAGATGAGGTAATTATTATTGTGAGAATAACATCAGACACAGTTGAATGATGTCTTTTTAAACGCTCGATCTCTGCTGTACCGTTTATCTGGTAGTTTTTCCGCGCTCATAGGTCAAAGATCATGTATGTTTTGATGATAAATGTGATAAAGCCCAGTGGGAGTGTAAGTATGACTTCGCAGGTCACAAAATGTTCCGGTGGGAACTGTTGCATAGCAATGCCTGGGTGCATACCTCTTTGCTGTTATGCTGACAGACTATTTGTGATGTTCATTGTGTTTCAGGTTCAGCATGCAGCTCTGTGCAGATCAAGGCAGGTAGGAAGCTTTCATCACTTCTGTTGAGGCTTTAAACCTGAAACCTAGGCCATAAAAGCCTGCAGTTCCCTTTAGACACCTGGAGTCCAGCAGACTGCAACACACACCTCTTGGGGAGGATTATGCCATTATAGCTGACAACTTGAGTTTCTTCAGCGTACGTCAGCTACAAGGCAAAGTCACTCCTGCTCCCCGTACAACCGTCAGGAACCATGGATGACCCGTATCAAAACAACGTGAACCAGCAGATGACAGAAGGTGGAGAATACACCTATACCCAAGATGGAGGCGGTCAGGACGGCTACCCTTACCAAACGGACTACCCTCCACAGGAAGAGGATGCTGCTAGTGATGCCACAGAGGGGGCAGATGATGATGAGCAGATGTACGAGGGGGAGTACCAGGGGATTCCTCACCCAGATGAGATCAAGGAGGCGCGACGAGCAGCACGGTTGGAGGCCAGGAAGAAAGCCCGTATGGCTGCACAACAGGAAGAGGAGGAGGACAACCTACCTGAGCAGTACGAGAGCATCATGGAGGACTGTGGCCACGGACGCTTCCAGTGGATGCTGTTCGTCGTACTGGGCCTGGCGCTAATGGCTGATGGCGTGGATGGCTTTGTGGTGGGGTTTGTCCTGCCTAGTGCTGAGAAGGACATGTGCATATCCAATGCTGACAAAGGGTTGCTAGGTAAGTAAGAACAAACAGTTGAAGGGTGTTAAACAGTAAGTGTACACAGGGTGAAGGGCAGAACATGTCATAGAAGTTTTAGATCAGTTAAAGGATGTTTGTCCAGTCTGACTGATTTCCTTCCTTTTTTTGATTTCCTCAATATTGAAGATGTACTCAGGCGTGGAGTCTTCTAAAGCCTGCCGAGATTTGGGCAAATCATATAATGTATAAAAGAGTAGTGGGAAAAAAACAAAAAAAACAAAATCAAACTTCACACACTCATCATTTGATAAGTATATCAAAAGATTCTGGCTGACATCAACCAAATAGGATGTGTTGGGGTGTATTTAATGCCGGATGCGGTTTTTAAACTTTGTCTTACAGCCATGACAAAAGAGAAATGTCTGTTTTTACTTAGAACAGACAATAAAGATATCTATCATATGAATGCTGCTTTGGTTAAGTCTGGAGGAGTTCATTGTGTGCAGCAGCTGGAGATTCCAGAAACCAAGCAACAATATCCTTATTCTATCCAACCATTTTCCCACACCCATCCCCAACAACCAATATTTTCATCACTTCTAACATAAGGGCAGATGAGAGACTTTTTTTTTTTTAATTTTTTTAGCACATTTAGGCCTTCAAAAATACAAATGAATGATACAAATAATGATAATAATCTAAGCTGACAGAAGAGGGCCTTTGCACTTGTGAGTGATTGAGTCCTAATAACAATGTTTTGAACAGGAGAGGAGAGTGAGAAAAGACTTTTTCATTTGAATAAAATGTCTTTCCGGGGGTGGAATCGTTGTAAAAACATAAATAATACACAGAAACAGATTCACAAGCACATTCCCAAAACACATATAAAACCGTTTTGGAAACTTACAAGAGTAGCTAATTGCAATCATCTGTCCGAGAGTTTAAATCTAAACCCAGAGAGGAGGAAGTCATCAGCGAAATGATCTGCTGTTGTGCTTGGCTGGAACAAAATCCTGCATTCATTTGGCTCTTGATGGCACATGGTTGCAGACCAGTGACTCTGACAGAACTATCACAAAGCCGCTGGGATCAATTTAGGAGGGAAAAAAAAACGCGCCTCTATCTAGGCAAAGCAGAGAACCAAACTAAAACTGTGTATTTTGTCAGCCAACAGATAGCTTCAGTGAATTATAGAATCAGTAATACATGTTTCTGGAGGGACACTGAACTTAATTATTGGATGTTAGTGATTTAATTACATACTGAAATAGTTTGTGTGTTTTGAAAGTAAAATGTATATTTCTGGCCACCTGACACCCCCATTTGTTCCTGCAAAAAGACCACAAAATAATGCTGAAATTTGTATGCAGCATAAATCTGACTTACAGGGAAATGTACCTTGAAATGTCTGTTCCTCACTTTCAGGGCGGGCAGCAAAACTGCAAATTAAAGCTTCTCACATTATTTCCCGGGCCTCATGTGCAGCTAGGCGAGGTGGCAGATTGTGCATCACTTATTTCATCTTAACAACAGGCTTCTGGGATGATGCATTGCGCGAGATTGATGAGGAACCCGGTGGTGATTGTATTCAGTGTGTGTTCCCAGGCTAATATGGAGCATGTTGCAGCAGTCAGAGAGCCTGGCGGCCTGCAGCGTAGGGTGCAGAGTTGTCAGATATGCCTCAGGCCTCTGACAGGCTGTAGGAGCAGGAGGAAGGCCTGGCGAAAATGAAATCACAGCGTCTGTTTGTGCAGAACAGTAGGGGAGCGCTGATCATTGGCGGAGAATATGAAGTAGATCTGCAGAATGATCCCATTTGATTCACTCTCATGCACTGTTCAGCAGATATACGACAGCAGAAATGTGTTTAAACTCAACCTCACTTTGGATAGCTGACTCCCAAACCTTTCGTTAAAGAGAGGAGAAAAGTTGGCACGCTTACTTTTAATGTCGTATTTATTGTTTAATCTATATAGAGCGAAAATTTAGGGGCTTATACGTCTGGAGACAAAGAGGAGAACGTTCTGGCAGCTTTTAAAACCAGTAATTGGTGTGGTCACTGAGAGTTAACCACCAACTACCTCAAGGAAAATTAAATTGCACTCTCACTGCAGCTAATGCATGCCTCAGATAAAACATGAAATGCAAGGTCATGAATAAATTACTTCAGGGATTTTTTTTTTCTCTCTTTCTAGATATTAAAACATAAGCTATAATATCCAGTGGTCATTTCTATAGCGGTCTGAACTCAATCCCCTGATATTACATGAGATCACATGTCAGTTTTTAGTGCAGCTTTTTCTTTCTCAACATAGCTTCAATGTACATCTTATTCACTTCAGCTGCACGGCATGTAAAAAGCATCACTTAGCATTGACCACATCAGAACAGACATAGCAATAAAAGGCAACAGATTATTGTTTTATGGTTTCTAAATTAAAATGTCGGCCTATGTTTTCTGGAGGAAAAAAAAGGAAGATCTGGTGTACATTCTCCCACTGGTTTGATGATTTCAGATGTTACCCTGAAATTACATTTAGTTACATAGCTGTTACATAGAATACATAGATTTAGGTAGTATAAAAACATCAGTGTTTGTATCTTATGTTTTTGTCACATACTATGCAGTTTGGGGTCTTGTTGTAGTTGTGCTTTTAGCGAAAACTTTTAATCCTGCGCGCTGTGCTCAAGGACACTTTAGCAAGCAGACAGATGCTTATTTGCTGTAGGAGTTGATTTTCAGGCCTCGACAGTCTTTGTGATCACAAGGCCACCGTGCCAACCTGTCACTGTGCGTATCTAAGGCATTTGCATAGCCTTAAGCAACGGCAGAGACATGCCATTGTTAGAGCTGACTCTTTATCTCCTGATACTCTGTCCAGTCTCCTGTTGAATGGGTAAAGAAGGTGCAGCGTGGCGTGTGGAACGCTGCAGCATTTGGATCGTCTAGTAATCCAGAGAGAAGGTGCACTCTATGGTTCCACGTGCCGTTAAGCTGCTTAGTCCCACTGTAATTAGGGCTGTGTGTAGTAAAAACACAGAGCAGGGGGTAGGTATGGGTCGAAAGGTTTGAAGAACACAGCGGAGTAGATGACCGTCGACTGCAAGATTGTAGATGTGAGCTCTCAAACTAGCAGCAGCCATAAAAAGAAATGCACAATTATTTTATCTCAGTAACAGGCAAAGCAGCAGGTCACAATTCAAGGCTGTTTTACATGAAAAAGTTCACTTAGGCCACCTTTCTAATACTTGCTGAACTAGACTCCACATCTAATGTTACTTTGAGTATGAATCCGCAGGTTTCCGGTTATAAAACCTGCATTAGAAACAGAAAAACAATGAGAGAGAAAAAAAAAGCAGACCTGCAAAACAATAAATGCAAAGCTAAAATTAGATTTAAAAATATGTTGACAGCAGCAGAGACGATGTGAACTCAGATGTACCTAAAATCATTTGAACGTTTATTTCTCAGTCAGCTTTCCGGCTGAGCTATTATCATCAGAGGGTCTGTTTTTCCTGGTACATCATCATGAATTATTTCAAAAATGCTATTCAGAAAAACTGAATTGGACACACAATACTTAATCTAATCTGTGTCCTTTTGCTCATGCAAGGGTAAAGGGAGCCCCCTTGTGGAGACTGTGGCAATTCATCAA
>JAPTMW010000018.1:15987125-15997139 GCA_029822955.1 Ostorhinchus angustatus | reverse complement strand
ACACCTGGCTTTTCTGCCTCCGTCCATAATAATATACATTATATAGACTAAATGTCATCTAAAATTAACGTTTATTTCAAACATAGTATAGCAAACTATTACATGATCCAAAACAAATAAATTTTAGCAAAAAAAAGTTTTTGTTTTGAATGTCTGGAGTCGTCAGAAATTTGTGATGTTAAAATGGGGTCAAGAGACAAAAAAAGGTTGGGGACCACTGCTGTAATGAGAGGTGTCACCGCTTCTCATAAAAGATGAGTCCAGGACAGAATACAACATCTGCAGGTGTTTATGGACTTTTTTATTTAAACCATGAATCCATGTTAAAACAAATAATAGTAACGTAAGAAAAACAAATAAGCTAAACAACAGCCTAACCTTGACCGGCTGTTCTCTTATTTGAAGCCAGGAAACTGAGTTCATTGTCAGGGACATATGACAGCGGTGTTCACAAGTTCAGAATTGAATGAAACCTTTTGAATGTTCTCCCAAACTAAAACAATCTTCACATGTATTTACCTCGAGCTTCACTGATCAGACCATGTGTTTACAAAAGTCTAAAAATGTTTCCGACATTATTGTGAATTTAACTGTCACACGTGTTTACATTGATCGCCTGACAGACACTAATCAGGTTACAGATGCACACATTGGGGTTTGCGACTCTTCTCGTCTCAGCTCTGCACAGATCCACAAATGTACGCTGCGTTTAAGTGTTGGTGGAAAACTGGGACATCAAGGCTTTGGGTGTATTCAAGTGTAGTAAGTGGGAAAGATGGTTTTCTAAACCACCCATCAATTAGAACACATACATTTACCAACTACCGACTGTAAACAGTAGCCAAAAATGTAAGCATATGGTTGCATTTGTAAAACAACTTGTGTTAAAACTGTTGGTTATTTATTTGCGGATTGGAATATGTATTTGTACGCACCCACAATTACATACTAATGGTTCTACACTTTTCTAAGTCTTGTGAGTCATGCCACACATATTTGTATTCTTGCATTATGTGATCATTTTTTCTCCATATTTATCCATGTATATATCTACAGCTAATTACTGTGCAGAAATGGTTAAACCCACAAATGCATTTTCCCAATAAACATAATGATGCTGATACTAAAATACAGCCTATCCTTGAGTTGCCAGTAGTTCAGTCTATATTTAGACAATCTTATCTGCCAGTATATTAGACAGACTTCATGTGGATACTGTCTTAGTCTTTCATATCCCTATTTGGAGCTAAGAATACACTCACAAATAAGATCTTGGACTTTATGAGAATTACATAATCTTAGATAAGATTGTAGTTCGGCTGCTTTTGCCAAGGGAGAGACCATTATGTAATAAAGAGAAAAGGTAATGAAATTTAGCTCCGTAAAATGCCAGAGCGGATCATAAACTCTGCTCCAGACAGTGCTATAACTTTTAGGAAAACGGAGTGAAATGGCCTCTGAGGAAAGAAAAAGTCTGAATCAGTTTGTGCTTTTGGTAAATCAACCATATCAACATTTTCATAAATATGACATTAAATGATTTAAATGGACATAAACCAGCGCAACAGTCATCACTGTGGATGTGCAGACGTTCAGAAAAAGAATCTATTTATTTTCTTTCTACATTAAATATCGTTAATGAAGTGATGTTAACGTTATGATTTACCCTCTGAGGATCAAGTTCGATGTGCTGCACAGGCTGAGGCTCAGGAAACAGAATCATTTCCTCTATGATGTGCATCTTGTCGTTTGCGTTTATGGCCTTATGGAGTTTCCCATCATCTGGAAGAGACAGCGGAAAGGTTTAAGTGAGCATTACTGAAGGCAGAAGACTGTCTGTGAGAGAATGAAGCTACTTTTATTGTTTTGTTTTAAACAGAAACCATGACTTGAAGCTGTCTGACCTGAATTCAGACTGCTACGATAAACAAACTCAGGAATTACTTATTATATTTCTGAGAAAATCATATTTATGCCCAATTATAGTCAAAATTTCAATTGCTTCAAGCTGCTGTTAAAGTAACTCATACCTGTTCCTATGAAGAGCACATCATAGGCTCTCTCCATGCCCTGGATCTTGTGCACGGCAATCTGTGTGTAACGTACACTACGTTTGAGGAGCAGGGGAGCGCTGCGGATCACACTGTCCATAAGGAAATGGTCCTTGACAAAGTTGAGCACTTTATCAGGCATGTGCAAGGACGACTGGATACCCATTTGCCTGGCGTGGTTGGTCACGCACTGTGTAGGAGTAAATGAGAAATGGAAAAATGAATCTCTGCTTATTCATTGCTCATCTGTCCTGGAGAAAGTGAGTGCAGTAAGCAAATGCATTTGCCATTTGGTAAATGAATGAATAGATGAGATGGACCAAAGGCATCGGTTTGAACTGTGTAACAGGATTCCACTCACCGCTCCAGGCCGCGGTTCTGGGACCGGGTGGTTGTAGGTGTACCACTGCTGGGTCTCCCTGTTGACCTCACGGTAGCGTCCGCTGAATGCTCTTTCCACCTGTGCCATGGTGAAGGCACAGACCGCCGAGCTGCCGGACGCTCCTTTATACCTAAACAGAACATGATTTAAAAAAAAAAAAAGCATATTCAGAGCTGAAAAAAAAGTGACTTTTCTTGACTTAAATAAGGGTGGGATTAGGGTGATTTTTTTGCTATGAAATTAAATAACCTGTTGCTTTTTCTCTGACATAAAAGCCACCAAACAGTTGCTTCCACCATGGATTAGCTGCTATTCATTTTATTATACCATATTACTCTCCTATTCAAATTGTCATTTCTCTTATTCTTTCCAGTTTCTGAGAAAAACTGCAGCAGTAACCTCTCACTGGTGAACAGTTGATGAGTGGGTGCTTGAAAGATTTCCATATTAAAACAAAAATTAATTTTGTTGATACATTAATTAGATACTGGTTTGCCTGAGCTTGTGTTGGTACTTAAGCTTATTAGAGCTGTTCTAAATTCAGATGTGCCAAAGAAGTAAAGGCAACATGCCAAGTCTGAGAGCAGATAATAATAATAATAATAATAATAATCATAATAATCATAATAAAAAGAAACTACTGGCTTTGGATGGAGTGTGAGCTGTGTCAGTGTGTTTTCCACTGATGTTCTGGTAGGTCTGTTCATCCAAGTGTGCATGTGTGCAGAAATTCAACTCTGTATTTGTGTGTGTGTTCAGATCATAACAGTGCAATAAATCAAATCCAATAAAGTGCAACGTGTGTCACAGCAAAACGACTGAGACAAATCCATCCATCCGTCTCTTACCACTGCGATGTGAAGACGCCATAAAAGACCGTGCTCTCCCAGCTGTCTCCCATGGGCTTCAGGACAAACATGTCTTGGATGATGTTAAAGGGAAATCCATCATCGGGAAGGGAACACAGGAGTTGGGCCTTCAAGAATGTGGTCCACTTTTTCTGTAGCACCCGCTCACCACCCTTATCACCCTGCAAACCATTCAATATGTTAGAGAAGATTTGATACATGGAGCTGAAGCCAGAGATGATGGTGATCACATCTACATATAGAGCAACATGTAAAACTGAACACACGCTATTACAGACACTGTTACCGTTATCTGCAATAAGATAAGATGTTTAAAAAAAGTCCTCAGAGCTCCATCCTGGCTGCAGCCTCCTCCCTCTGCGTTAGAGGGTGCTGTTGATGTCAAACTGGGAAATCTCAAACTATGACTTTTATGACCCTTTTTCTTTTCCTCTGGTGCAGCAGTAATATACAGTACATATGAGGTATTTTGATGCCAAATTACATGAGCTGTGTTGGAAATAACAAAAGCGTCCTCCATAAAACATTCCTCTGAACTATAAGCTTCTTATTGAAGGAGAAGAGAGCACGAAGTAGAAAACAAACAAAAGAACAAGTTAGTTATTAATTCCAGCTCTGAAATCCCAAGCAGTGGTTCACGGAATACCCCTTTAAAATACAGTAGAAGCATTCATTCTTCTAAGCTGTCACAAAAACCCACAAAAACAGTTATCAGATGACTTGGTGTGACTAGTAATTATCTAAAAGCGTGTAAACACACACCAAAAGACACTCCTCCCAAATGCAGCAAGATGGAAAACACAAGAAAAGGACAAAGAGGAGGAGGAGGAGGAGGAAGAACAAGACCAAAACAACTGGTCTCACCCAATCTCATGACAGTATACCGCCTCAGATCCAAACGCTCCCTACTGCACAGCCTCCAAAACCCAAAACAACTCCTACATAACAGCACAAGGAGTGAATCATCCTTGAGCAGATAAGAAAATGCAAAAGAGTAACTACCCCTGTTTCCTCCTCTGTGTTGTGTTACACACAAACCATCATCTTGCACAACGGTGAGGTGAACCCTCATGGGACTGATGCAGGGCCTGGGAGCCAATTACTAGGCTATGGTAGTTGCCTGTCCACATAATGAGGAGACCACATTCCTGCTCTCTCAGCTGTCCACCGCCGTTGTTGCTGTGCTCCGCTGCACAGCTTGTACTTTCAAACACGTCGACCACTCCCCCGATAGCTGCCCTCCAAAAATATGCTTGCTCCTTTGTGCTGTTTTACACCTCTCTTATACATTTCATCTGAACTTAAATGTCAAGATTGCTCATTACCATTTTTTTTCCAACCAGAGAAATACATTCAAAGAGCTAAAAAGAAGAAGTGGTCCTTGCTTCACTCAATGTGCACACCTGAATAAACAAAAGAAAAGGGGAGTGGATGAAGGGAGGGGGACAGATAGGAGAGTGGAAGAAAAAACAAGTCGGAAGCAGAATCACAAACCCAAGTAAAACAGTAGTTAGTGCACCCAAAAGAGAGACTTTGATTTACGTTATCTTATGAGAAACAGGCGCTCTTTATTGTAAGAAATAACAAAATGACTGCCTGAATGAACTAACATACTCACAATGTTTCAATTATTAAAATAAAACCGCATTCAAACATGTTTGGCCTTGGTCTGATAGAAAAAAAGGGAAGGTCATCCTTTTTGTCCGTCCGCAAAACTAATACTGATCCCACTAACAGGGAGGGGCCTTCATACCACGGTGTTACCTAACTCTAATCTGAGTTCAGCACTTTCAGCTCGCTGAAGAGTACACAGGGAGTGTGCTCAGATGTGATAAAAAAGTGAGTATGATAATATTTCAGTTAGCCTGCATTTAAAGAGAAACAGTTTTGTTTTCAAATCTAACTCATGAGGGGTAACGTACTGTGGGAGGGTTTTTGCAGAACAATAATTTACACAAAAGTATGAGAAAAGTGCAAAAACATTTCTTTCTGCAGCGGTTGGTTGAACACAATTGTTCTGCATCATCATCACTATGCCTCGACTTGGAACTTTAAACACTTTGGTTCTTACCGGGTAAATGGGGAAATATACCACCTGCAACACTACTGTACGGCTATAGAGCAGCATCTGAAAAGACGTCAGTCAGTGAAAAAAGGAGCTGCAGCATTCCACTGAAATAAAGGCGCTTTATAGAGCAGAGAAAGCCATTCTTCTGTCTCTATTGCACAGTTCATCTGCAGCAAGTTACCACAGTCTGGGGGCCTTTCTGTCAATGATTTCCATATATAGAACCCAGGAGGTGCTCCGCTGGCTGTGAGAGGTGTCGCAGCACAGAGTGCCAAAGCCTAGCAGGACTAAGTCATTAAGCTGTCACTTAAGATTACATGCTGTCCCCACGATTACTCACATTACTGCTTCTGTGAACAAGTCGCATCAGTCAGGGAGGGATGCTGAGTGCATGTATATCAGGAACCTTCATAGCCTTTTAATTGATCTAATGACAGGTGAAAAGGGATAAAGTCTCAGGCTGATTATTCAGGGTGATCGACCAAACTAAACTCTTGAGGAGGTCGAGGGGAATGACGTCGATAATTTAAATGATCCAAGTGAATTCAGCAGTTTATACAGTTCGCATGCTTCCCCTGCAACAAAAACAGGCCATATCGTAGAGTGGAAAAAGCATTTCATATTGCTGCGAAGCACCCTTGAATACTAATAATGCCTGCAAAGCTCAAAGCGCTGGTGGAGAAAGGCAAAGAGCTGGAGGGATGGACGAGTGCAGCTGACATTGTGAGGGAGATCGAAGGAGAGGGGGAGATGACATTGCAGAGGAAAAGGAGGGAGGGAGGGAGAGAGGGAGGGAGGGAGGAGACGCAAGGAGGAGAGGATGATTCAGGCAAGGGGAAACTAAATCTGTTCAAAACATGTTTGTACAGTCAAAAAGCTTTAACGCACCAGTGACATATTTCCATGGCATCTGCACACGCATGACGTACACTTAAATGTTACCAAACGGGCTTTGACATGGGAGCGTCCTGCCTTGTTTTGAGGTAATTGTATTAGGATTAAGGAGAGGAAGCCTGAGCCCGGCTGCGGCTCGGACTTTTGCGTGGCCGTCTTGTGTAATGCCTTCACCCCAAACCCAGATGTCTTACCTTACACACGCGAGCAATCCTTGACACAATGGTGTTGTCGAAGAAGTCGAATTCTTTTCCCGCCTCGCTAAAGAAGAAGTAAATCTTGTCGTCGTCACCTACGGGGTTGCCGATTGGTTGACTCTCCTCAATGTAAGCCGATCCGACAAAAACAGGATCTGCCAAAAATAGAAAAACTGTAAGATAACTTCTTTACTGCAGTTAACTTTAATACCACTCAGGGATATTCAAGTAAATGAAAACCAAAATTACGACTAAAACCAGCAGATAAACTGATTTCGACTGTGTTCAAAAACAAAGACAGTAAAAAACTACAATGAACAACTAAAATGAAATAGCACTGCAGGCATAAATCAGATCAGTTTTCATTTTAGACCGTTCAAATATTTCACTCTGGGTGATAATCACAGAACTCCGCTGCAACACAAGAAGAAAATGTCTCTGCACAGTATGAATGCTTCAGCAAACACCATTTTTGTCAGTCATATTTGTTGTCTTTCCTTCCTTTTCCTAAAGCATTATATGCAAACAACTGAAACTAACTCTGAAAATGAATTCCAACTAAATAAAACTACACTGAAAAATAAAAAAAAAACTAAAACTAACAACTATTAAACTAAAAATAAAAAACAAAGCACGGTTCTCATTTATAACCTTAAAAGCTTTAGGATTAATCTGGAAAGAAGTCAGAGCGTTCACATGAATGAAGGCTGTATTATGCATACAACCCTAGAAAAGTAGAGGAAACTGAATCCTCTGTATAATTGTACTCAGATGCCTCATCAGGAGCACTCTGCATGAATTACCTCGAGATCAAAAGACAAGAGAGGTCTTAATTGTGCACAAAATGCGGCTTACTCTGGTAAAACCAGTGGCAGGCCAGATGAGGCTGTTTTGATGTGCATGTGCGGCGACTGATAGGACCAGACTCCTGCAATCTAGGAGGGCTTGTCTCTGCTTTCAGTCTGCATGCATTAGCCACTGAGCCTCGCTAATGATCACTACTGTTTGGGGCTTATCTGCTCTGTTGGGTACATAATGGAAGATGTGTAGACGGAGAAAAATAGCCTGTCATCTGTGGGGGCACGTGGAGTTTACCTTGTAACCATTTTAAAGAGTTTTCGGTTTTCAGCGCCGTTCCCTGACCCAAACTCTTGTAAATAACCGGTTCATTCCCCTGGAAGTTACTGACAGTGCCAGTGTACAGCTCACCATCTGCCAGGAAACAAGAAGAATACAAAGCATTGACTAAATGTAATTCAGTTTTGCTCTTAAAACTCTAATAAACTCATATGACGATACTTTGGAGTCTACCATCAGCAGCACAACAGGGCATCTTGAGGGATTAGACAAATAATTTCTCCCACTCAATTATTCACTAATTGCTTGTTAAAGTAGTTGAACACAAACATCATCTGTTGGTGTCCGACTATTTATCAGAAGGATTGATGCAGATAAACAATATCAGCAGGCACATCATGACTCATTAATGAATCAAAGTTGTAGCTGACATCAAAAGTAGCAAAGCTTCAGAGACAGACAAGCTGTTTTCAGAGACTCTGCCCAGAAGGAAGGAAATCACTCACTGTAATAATAATAATAATCATAATAATAATATTTTGCAAACTAAAATTTTGACATAAAAAACACAGTATAACTGCATACCAACAATGATGGCAGTGGATTTGTACTCCGGATTAAAAGGGCACCGACTGCGCCCATCTTCCATCACAACCTCGCCCACTTCATCTCTCTCCAGCGTGAATGTTGACGTATTCTGGAGACAGACACAAACAGGAAAAAAAAAAAACATGTCCCTCAGGCACAGTCCAATTAAATCCTACTTACAGTAAGCGTGAGCTAAAGTGAGCTCTGTAACCTCAAGCTCCCCCCTCCTCCCTTAAAACTCACTGCCTTCCTGACAGTTTGGTCACTCTCTCTGTACATACTGTGGATGTTAGAGATGGAAAAAAGCTGCAGATTTGGTTTAATGAAGGGATGTGTGAAGCATGTCAGCAAAATGATATGTTTTTGCACTCAAATAAAAGCAGTGAAGGGCACAAATGTCTTTACTTTGTTATAATTTTGTGATATTAACATATTTGTATAATCCAATTAACACTTAAAAGTAGTATAGGTTTAACTCACATCGCTGCTTTTAGTCAAGTGTTTTTTATTTCTTCTTATAACACTGTGGTCAGTTTACACAATACAAATGTTTACAAATAGTTTACCCAATAAAGCCTGAAGTTTAATCCTCAGACATAAAGAGTAAACAGGCTGTGATTCTGGTCGTCAGTGAAGAGTTAATAAGTTGAATTTTATTGCACAGGATTGAACTCTCGTCGAGTCTAAATGATGGTATAGAGTTTCCTCTCTGTCTGGACAGCCCTCTCATACGTCCTCATTATGGGCTGTTGTATTACTCTGAGCTTATTTGAATTCATGTCTGTCAGTTTGATTGTTTAGCGTATCTTCTTTTCTTCAGTGTCCTGTTACACTGCCCATGAAGCCCTTTGCAACTGTTTTGAGTAGAGCTATGAAAATAAAACATTTATTAATGATAATATTATGCATCTCTCAGAGCGTCTGGCCGCTTGGAGCTCTCACAATGACACACACACACACACTTGGTATTTCCTAGTATTTAGAAGACACTGACTACATTTATTTTCTTACCTTAACCCTAAGTATAGCCACAAAATCCCTAACCCTTACCCTTTACCCTGACCTTAACCTTAAAACAATTCAAAATGAATGATTTATTTCACAGGGTCTTGTTCTTTGTCCCCACAGGGCGAGTGTGTAGACAGGTTTACGTCCCCATAACATGCATACACACAGTTCTGGACTCTGTCAACATGATGGGTGTTCGCTGAGACCCACTGAGCTCAGAGTTGTTCGGAATCCCAGTTCAGGGCCTAATGTCCTGCCAAGTCATCTTCAGTCTGAGAAGTTGCGTGTTATTCTTTCAGTCTGACGTCAAAGGACAGAGTTTAATGCCCTGTTTTAAGAGCTGTGCTGTCGCCGGGCTCGATTGCCCCCTATCACTGAAATCAATGTCATCCTGCTGTTACCATCATTCTCCTCTGCCGGATAAACAGATCTACTGCTTCCCACTCACCGGAAACCTCACAGCTCTTGTCCCCCCTGTTGGTTTGTCTAGTTAGAGAAACTCAGCAGGATCTGGTTATGTTTGGATTGCAACAGATCCGATACTGACATGTGGATAGAGTCTAAACATCGCCGAAAATACAACCTGAACATGCACGAAAAGTAGCTGGAAATGGCTGAATCCCCAGTTTCTGATAAATACTCAGGAAAACTGTTGCATACTGAAAAAAAAGAGGTCATAAACTTGCATAACAGTGCTCTAGAGCAGTGGTTCTCAACCGTTCAGTTGCCAAGAAAAATTCCAGGTCCTAAAGACACACATACAGTTGTGCTCATACGTTTACATACCCTGACTGAATGCCCATGGGATGGTCTTAAATGTTATGACCCAAAACATAAGGCCAAGTCCACCTGTCATTGGCTACAGCAGAAAAAAGTGAAG